>NQII01003107.1:342841-354500 GCA_002778355.1 Clitarchus hookeri | reverse complement strand
CCAAACCTTCAGAAACCGGGACACGTGTTTTGAAAGGCATTGTTCTGCGTTCTACCACTCCACCCCCCTCACCGCCTCCCCACCTCAAGGCGCCACGTGCCGACAATTAAGACTGAAGGCTGGAAAGCATAAAAACCCCGTTTCAAGAGTAGTGGGGTTTAAGTTGATTAGTAACGCGCAGAGAAGTTAGTTCGAGAGAGCAGTGAGTCGAAGATCGCCGAGCAGAGAGTTAGGTCAGGGGTTCGGACCCCTGGCCACGTCAGTACGTCAGTAGGACAGCAGTCCAGTGAGACAGCAGTACCTACAGGCCTTTACAAAAGGCCGCCCATCGCCGGAGATCACCCACCACAGCTGACAGCACCCGCAGCAAGAGCTAAGTATACAATCACCGTCAAAAGAAGCCCCCCTCCATCACGAAGTCGTTAGCAGTCAATCCGAGTAACCAAATTATCACAGTACCACACCTCTCCAGTGCTGATGTATTTCATTTGTGTTGAATTCGAGACAATATATTCGTCCTTAACAATACAACAGTAAAAGACAGAATTATTGCAAACCCCTTAACCTTCAGGCGTCATATAGTCGGTGCCTGGGGACATTAACAACGACACTATNCGCATAACTGTAGGGCCTACATACGTCAAGTTAAATTGGCTCCCAACTGTGGGGCGTACACAGCCTAGCGTCAAGCTGTTGAATACTGGCTTTCGTTTGTTGTGGATAGCAGTTATTATTTTGATGTGGGTAGTTTATGATTAAAGGCACTGTCGTCTTTTAAGAGAAAACCATTTGAGTGATAATTTTTTTTTTTGGCAACAATGCAAAACTTTGAAACCTTTACCTGCTGTATTGCCTCAGAATATAATTTTCTCACTAAGGCCTTTCTTTCAGCCAACTCCTCAATTGTGGTTGGCATACGAGCAGCTGTGAGCATAATGATAAGAGGGACAAAGAGTATAAGACACTGGGACAGTAGCGTAAAAGTACGACACCTTAATGACTAATTTAGATGACAGCAACACCGGAGGGTCGTGGCGGAGTATCGATTAGTCATATCGCCTCCCAGCACAGCGAACCGGGCTGGATTCCCTGCGGAGTTTAATCCGGAATTTAGCGCTAGGGAATTGTGAAGGACGTTGCTGTTGGCCTGTGTGTTTTCTCGGGATACTCCCGTTTCTCCATCATGACATTCCATCGGTGTTCCATCTCTATCGCTCCATTTTGTTTCTCCCGATCAACGCCGAACACCTCTGCTGTTAAGCGTCACCAAAATTGATATACATGCGCCCACCCGCATGCATTCTTTAATCCCCTTATCTTTTCTATAGCACAACTGCATCTATATGCTGTTCACGGTAAACTGAGAGCTTCTGAAAGTCTTGCTCAAGATCTACTATAACGCACACTATGTATCCTTCCGCCATGTGTGAAATTAACATTGTCATAGGCCTGCTCACTTAATTCACGCGTCGCTCAAGTGAAACTGAAATTATAAGGAAAGTAAATCTTTTATATATTTGCTAGTTCTTACACTTATATGCATTTGAAGAAAGCATAAAGCAAAATAAATAATTTCAGTTATCACAAATGCTTACCTAATACTTTGAATTCAACGTTAAGGCGTGGAACTAATTTCCATCCATCGTTACCAACTTCAATAGGTCGATACCAGTCTGTGTGCAGTGACGGTTTTCCAAGGTTGATTTCTAAAGTGCTGAACTAACCGTGAACAACTTTTAATTAATTTAGCCAAGGCAAATAAAAAATTGAAAAAAACCGAATATAATGCAGATGTAGGGTTTTACATTTGTTCAATCCCAAACTTGTATGACATTGGCTTTTCATGTCCTTTTCATACTCTGGTATTTCAACGTAATTACTAAAAAATAGCGCTCAGCACAATTTCTTTTCTTTTTATTAAAAAATTCTCTTACAGGAAAAATAACACCACTCTTTAGGGTTGAAAAGTGATGATAGCAAAAAAGTATATAAATGCAATTAATTATATTCTATGGGAAACAGACGACATTCTTTATTAAAATCCATTCTATTATGACATGCGATGCACACTGGTTTTGTAAAATAATTCGGTCAATATGGCGAACATATTTCCATGCTAGAATAATAGACAAAATCCACAATTTTCCTCAACAATTCGTGGTGTATACTAAATAAATAAATAATAACACCATTTTAACATATAGTTATATAGTAAATTTTTATAGGGACACCACAATAGAGAAATGAGCCATACTCTACATATTTAAAGGTGGAAGCTTGTATTACTTCGTTTGCCAGCGCAATTGAAATTGACTGATTGTAATGCCAGACACTTACGAATGTGTCACTTACAGCCATCTGCTTTCACATTACAAAATCAATATTAATTTTAGTTATGTAATTGCAATATAGGGATTTTTTTACACTTAGCATTAAAAAATGTTATTTATCAGTCACTGCTGTCTGCTGTGTAAAGACTATGCCATGTATTTTATTTTTTCAACATATGGTCACACTTTAGCCCGATCCATCGCGGCCGCCATATTGAATAAAACTGGTTACTTAATACTAGGGACTTGCAAAATTCGCGTTATTATTTGGTGTTAGGCTAAACTTCACAGTTCTCTATATTCTAGAGACGGCGTCGGTTCTCCATTGGCTGCTGCACATATGTTAAGTGTCTCCTTTTTTTGACTGGACTGCACGTGATTGGACTACGCAATTGTGAAGTGTTCATTTACTGGCGCAGAGTTACCCAGGGCGTCTCAGATTAAGTATGGTCCAATGACGAACTTATTGCAAATGTACATGTGTTTGAAGTCGAACGTGTCCCCAAATAATACCGCTAATTTTGCAGGTATCTACTTAATACACTTTTACCTGAAACAAAACATTACATAAAAACGTTTCAAACTTGCAACCACATACTTTTGTGAATTTTTTTAAATATTATCGGAGAATGTAACGATGCAGCTAATAGGTGAAATTATGTCATTTCACATTAAAAATTAAAAAAATGCGTAGTAACTATTTTATATTGTGATCATTCGGTGAACTGACTAACCAGCCATTGGCGTTGACTTTGTTACTGGCAATGTTTATCTCTGCATCCTTGAAATTATTTAATTATAAACTTTCAAGCTGCTAAATTAGGTCGTCCTAACAAGCGTTCCGAGATTACCGTAGGGCGCTTGTGGACTACAAACAGTTTGTTATATTTATATTATCTCACAAAGAATAATAAAATACATTTTTTTACATAGTCCTAGGATATTACAGGTAAGTTTATGTTGCAAAAGATACCTGCACTTATTGACTCCATTTTTTTTATTACCTGTGTGTAGTTATGCTAGGTTACGATAACACATTAAACATTTGTGTGGGTGGAAAAGTCAGATTTTATTGTTTTCAGGCATTAAGAGGCTTTAAAAACGAATTATTTATGCTGAGGATCAGAAGCTATGAGCACGTGCAGTAACCGATTATTATCAACATTTAGATTGTTCCAGGTAGACTTCAGGGTTGTTTGTTTGGGTGACCGCATTCAGTAGCGTGAAGAGCATGTTATCATTACCGTTACAAACGATAACATGAAAGCCGCCTTCACGATAACATAACATTACAAAATGTTGACATCGAATTGATATATCAGAACAAGACGATGTTAACCGACGTAGCTGTCATCATTACTGGGCATATGTGTGTGGAGTGCATATTTAAGTTACGGAATTGGAGGTTCAGTATATGTTAGTAAATTAACATTTAAAAACATCTAAATGTCGACTTAAATTAATTGCAGAAACCTCTTTACAACGTTTATTATTACTATGAATTACCTAAAATAAAATCAATCAGCAGATGAATGAGTTTTTATTGTTGGAATTAACACAAACACATCAAAAATGGTTGGTAAGTATTTAATTGTTTGGTTATAGAGAGGGTATGTAAATTTAGTATAAGTATCGTCAGTAATATATCTGAATAACTATCATAATATTGCATTATAGTAAAATTGCATCAAATAGAAGCTTGCAAACGTCTATTTCGCTTTATATATTGAATTTATATGAAATACAATCAATTTACATGGATATTATAATTTAATAAATGGCACCGTTTCACTGGGGAGAATTTCAGTGAACTATGGCGAGCCCTTTCTTTTTATTTTGGAGGCAGTCACTTATTCGGTGCATTTTACCTAAGGTGCTGAGAAATAGATTACCATTAACAGTTAAACAGTTTTATGTGCTGAGTGACTGTACGCACTCCTCCGAAGTGTTTAATTCTGTAATAGGCGCTTGTCTAGGGCGCCCCAACGTCCCCTCTCCAGCGTCATCCCTCGCACGAACAGCCCGTATCTGGAGCACGACGTTTGGAAGGGGGGAATGGTTGGGGCCGGCAATGACCGTGTAACTGTGGACGCCGGCTGAACCGGCGCGAACTGTTTTAGTGGCGGTCAAATGGAGCCACCCCGTATCACCAGCGCAGTCGAATTGAGTCGTTCCCGCTGCAGCTACGCGTCGTTACAGCCGACCGCCGTGAATTAACCGACCGAAATGCGCGTTTATTATAACTGGCGGGTGTGTTTACATTCGACGGGGATGAAAAAAAAAACTGCTTTTATGTACTAGCGCATGCCAGAGGAAATACGCTCTGGAACAGAGCTGGATTAGGGGGGGAATTCGAGCAAGGACTTCATAACCTGCGTTAAAGAGAAGCGCAGAGCTCTATACACGAGAGATAGATATAGCGAACTCGGCATCCAAGTTGATACATAAACAAAAAAAAAAACCAATACATTTTAAAATATGTATATGCGGGTTTTATTTCTTTATTTGTACGTCCGCCATGAAAAGTGACTTGCTGTTTTTTTCCGCTTACAGGCGCGCACAAAGTAACACATTTCCGGCTGATGAGAAATACGCCACCACTCGGGCGTCCTTTGTGAACAAACGTTTTTATTTTATTTGCGTAAGCCGTATTAAATTCTCTTTGCGCCCGGTGAAGTCCCGCTGGCGTGAGATATTTCCACTCTTATTTGATCGACGTACTTGTAGCGTTCGCGGGTTATTAACCGAGTACTCACCGGAATACTTTTTGATTAAAACGTAAGACTGGCTCCGACTACAAAACGTTTTAAATTTTCAGTGGTACGTTTTTTTAAGTTACACTGACGGGCAATGAAAACAGCGCACCTAAAAGAAACCACGTGACAACCACGAAAAGATGCGAATAGCGAGAGTGCGGTCGAGCACGCACGTGATCCCACGTTTGTGCGTCTGCATTTGTACACTTATCCGGCAGTGCCGCTGCAAGCACCGACCAGCGGTTCTTAGACATTGGTATGTAGATGTAGTCGAAGCCGCATTAACACGAGCAACGCCAGGCAATAGCAAGCGAGCATACAGAGAGAAGAAGAATGCCGGCAGGACGCCAAAGACGTCGCTTTATACAACTGAGGGACTTCGAGAGAGGACCCGTAATCCGGCTGTAAACCGCACGCGGATCGTTCGGACCACACTGTCCGATGCTGTTGGGAGAAGTGGATACGTGAAGACACACACACACACGCACACACACATACACACTGGCTGAGGACGGACGAGGTCGGCTATCAGTCGAGAGGATCAACGGATCGTGCGCCAGGCGCGGAAGGTTCCCANACTGGCTGAGGACGGACGAGGTCGGCTATCAGTCGAGAGGATCAACGGATCGTGCGCCAGGCGCGGAAGGTTCCCATGACGATCCAGTCCACGATACCGGCTTGTGTTGGGGCTTCTGTGCGCCCGCGAACCACTTGTCGACGCCTCGCGGAGGTGAATCTGCCATTCCATTACCCATCACGTGTGCCGCCGTTAACTATGCAATTCCGTTTTGCAATTTTTCCAGGCCGAAGCAATGTGAAACGCCACAGGCTGACGATATGTGGTGTTTAGTGATGATCACCACTTCGTTTTGGCCACTGATGCTCATCGCGCCCAGGTGCGGAGTACCCTTGGTGAATGCCACAATCCCAATCCCGTTATAGAGTGGTGTATTCCCTCCACGGCAGGCATCATGGCCTGGAGAGTACTAACCTACGATAGCCGATACGCTCGCGTCGTGTTACATGGAACATTAACGGCTCAGCGGTATGTGGATTAAATCCTTCGCCCCCGTCTTCTCACATTTCAGGCCGAGGATCCAGGTGCGATGTTCGAGTAGGATGGATCGACCAGGGCTGCCTCCGTCATGTTCAAACACTACCATGGCCTGCCCGCTCCCATAACATCTCCTCAATCGAGCATGTGTGGGACCAGTTGAAATGCCAGCTGCCGCTGTGTCACAGCATCCGGGATTTGGAACGCACCGGCCAACAACTGTGGGCCCGTATACCTCAGGACGACATCTAGCATCTGCTGGACTCCACGCCAAACTGTTCTGCAGGTTGTATCGTAGTGCGAGGGGGTGCGGCGTACTATTGAAGATGAATGGACGACGTACCACAGATCCATATATAATTATCCTGCTGCTCTGTTTTTAATCACGTGCATTACTAGTCTGTAACACCACAGCTTTAAAGTTTCAGTACCGTCAGACGCATCCTTATGTGTGCACTATTTTTATTGTCCGGCAGTGTATTTACGCGAGATANTCATGTGTGCACTATTTTTATTGTCCGGCAGTGTATTTACGCGAGATATATATTATTGACTAGGAAAATATGATTTTACTTGTGGAGAACTAGTTCACGTTCCGTAACAGAAGCTCACTGAAACAGGGCTTTGGAAGGAGGGGAGATGTAAGACATATGTCAATCCAGAATGCAGACTGGACTCGGTGGTTAAAATAATGTTTCGGAGAAGAGGTACGTAAATAAACTTATAAGACTAGATATGTTATTAATATAGTCTGTGAATTTATGTTTTAAAATTTGTATTAAAAATATATTTAAAAAAAAAACAACCGTCCATTAGGTACACAAATTTTATGAGCAGTAAAATAGTTGATTGTGAATAAAACTGGTATTTGTAATTCACATTGCCATATTCTGAAGAAAAAAAAATCATAGTACATTTTATGTACATACTTACGTATGCAAACAAGAATTTTTAATGGTATTAACTTTTATACACATTTAAATGTATGTAATTAAACATACTGGTAAGTTTGTGGCGTTAAGTATCCGTAATGTACCATTAACAACAGTCAGCGCGTATTGTTCCGTCTCACAGGTAACTACAATTGCAACACGTACCAGTAAATGTCAAGGAATAGGNCAACAGTCAGCGCGTATTGTTCCGTCTCACAGGTAACTACAATTGCAACACGTACCAGTAAATGTCAAGGAATAGGGAATAATATACAGACACGGCTAATAACCCGCAATGTTAGAAAATAAACATTACCTGTAAAAAGATTTTAAAATTAATTACGCGTGTGTTCAAATGCTACCAATAGCTCCAATACCCGCGACAGGGCAATAGGAATCATTTAAGACAGAATGTGAGTAACGTCCTAGGCGGGACTCAAACGTCATCCAAGTCACAGCGGTTGAAGACACTGACCCCACAGCACAGAGCAAGAGGTAAAATTCGACAGTGAATCACGTATTAGTTTTATTCAGAAAATAATAACTTCAGAATTTTACCAAATATTTATAACAAATATCTTCCTTTTATTATCACGGCATTTTCATTTTAAAATAATTTGTCAGTGCAACCAATTTCTAAACTGCAAAATCCTATTAACTGCCAGAGCTGGTCTGAAGAACCGACGTAGTCCAGTTAGAAGGCGAAGATAGTTTAAGGTAGAAGAATGCAAGGGGCAGGTCGGGTGGTATCCCTTTGGCGTGACACAATTTATGAACACCGAATCTGAGCTCCAAGTAACTGGGAAACCATTGTAATCGCGGATATCCCGCTATTATTACTGCTCATAAACGTGTAACTTAAAGTTAAAAAATGTTCATATATTTTCTAAACAATTTTTTGTCCTGTGATATATTTTCCATTTACTTATTTGCGAATATTTTTTTTTCATCTCCCCGAATTGCATTTAATTTGAGGGTTGAAGTAAGTGACGTGTTCTTTAAAAGTTCAGGCCAAAATTCACATTTCTCGACAAAACATGGAAAAAAAAAAACCGAAAATAAAACAATTTATTGCAATAGATTTTGTGAAAAGGATTAATTATAAATTTAACTGTGATCAATGAAATTGTTCGACAAATAAAAAATAGTTGAATTAATATGTTTTTGAAAAGTTTCCATGTGGCAGGGCCAATTATCTAGTGTTTGTTACTCGAACCATGTGAACTGCTTTAGTGCAAACATAAGCTTCCAGTATTTATAAATAAACTGTGAACAAAATCGAAGTTACTGGAGAAAATTTTTTTCGACGCGAATAGGAAATTTAATCTTAAATCATGGCCGGACCACTCACGACATGGCCATAGAAGGCGATTTCATAGTCCTTTCTTTCAAAAGTAAATATTGCATGGTACACGTGAGCGATGATTCTCGGATTAATTAAATTCTTCAACTTACGAAAGCTCTACCACGAGTGTGTAAAAAGTCATGTTATATAAATCCCGTGTCGTACTCCGTAATTAAAAAAAATTTTCTTCAAAAAATATAGGAAAAGTACTAAAAAGAAAGGGTCTAAAAAAATTTCCGAAAAGCAGCACGTAAATAATTATTGCCCGTGCGTACCGGACCTGTTAATAAAAGTACCCTCGTTTGAAACAAACTCGGCCCGTGCCATCCCCGATGCGCTGTTGACCCTCTGGGACGAAGGGAGTGTCCCTACTCACTCACCTCTTCTTCGAACCCTCCTCTTCAAAGGCCACGACGAGAAGGATAACCAAGCACCCCTCCCTTTTGCAGCCCCCTTTGCAAGAAGCGTCGTCCCTACTGGTGTTCCTGCAGGATGGGGTGCAAATCACAAGAACTCTTCCCTCTTCCTTTTTCTCTCTCTTTCCCTTCGCCACGTCCTGTCAACAAACAAAGAAAAAGTGAAATGAATTCCTTTTGCCATCCTTCATTAGCGTTGAAACATGCTTTCTGCGCGTACGCGTCCATGCCGTACAGCTCAGAGCAGTTCATTTAAGCACGAAATAATTTGTAATATTTTCTTAACCATTTACCTTGAAATTTGCAATATAAAAGACTTGCACAGGACCCGTGTTAGTGATCTGTACTGTACGCAGCAAGAAAGAAGAGTCCAAAAAAAAATAGATTCCTCCACTGAGGGAACAATATGGTTGTGGAAACAAAATTGCTCTACACATCACTTAATTATAGTTGTAAACATAGGAACAGTAATCTAAGAATCAGCTCATGTCGCAATGCAAGCTGAAATATTTCATTTCCCATATGTGGTTGTACCCGCAACTAAACATCCACTGCAGTTCCCATATCACAGAAACCTACCTACACCTGCTACAGTGCATCCACTGCAGTTCCCACATCGCAGAAACCTACCTACACCTGATACAGTACATACACTNCTACACCTGCTACAGTGCATCCACTGCAGTTCCCACATCGCAGAAACCTACCTACACCTGATACAGTACATACACTACAGTTCCTACATCACAGAAACATACCTACACCTGCTACAGTACATCCACTGCAGTTCCCACATCACACAAANCACTACAGTTCCTACATCACAGAAACATACCTACACCTGCTACAGTACATCCACTGCAGTTCCCACATCACACAAAACTACCTACACCTGATACAGTACATACACTGCAGTTCCCACATCGCAGAAACCTACCTACACCAGGTACAGTACATAAACTGCAGTTCCCACATCACATAAGCCTACCTACACCTGATACAGTATATCCACTGCAGTTCCCACATCACACAAACCTACCCACACCTGATACAGTACATACACTGCAGTTCCCACATCGAAGAAACCTACCTACACCAGGTACAGTACATAAACTGCAGTTCCCACATCACATAAGACTACCTACACCTGATACAGTACATCCACTGCAGTTCCCACATCACACAAACCTACCCACACCTGATACAGTACATACACTGCAGTTCCCACATCGCAGAAACCTACCTACACCAGGTACAGTACATAAACTGCAGTTCCCACATCACATAAGCCTACCTACACCTGATACAGTACATCCACTGCAGTTCCCACATCACACAAACCTACCCACACCTGATACAGTACATACACTGCAGTTCCCACATCGCAGAAACCTACCCACACCTGATACCGTACATACAGTACAGTTCCTACATCACAGAAACCTACCCACACCTGATACAGTACATACACTGCAGTTCCCACATCGCAGAAACCTACCTACACCTGATACAGTACATACACTGCAGTTCCCCCATCGCAGAAACCTACCTACACCAGGTACAGTACATAAACTGCAGTTCCCACATCACATAAGCTTACCTACACCTGATACAGTACATCCACTGCAGTTCCCACATCACACAAACCTACCCACACCTGATACAGTACATACACTGCAGTTCCCACATCGCAGAAACCTACTTACACCAGATACAGTACATAAACTGCAGTTCCCACATCACATAAGCCAACCTACACCTTATACAGTACATCCACTGCAGTTCCCACATCACACAAACCTACCCACACCTGATACAGTACATACACTGCAGTTCCCACATCGCAGAAACCTACCTACACCAGATACAGTACATTCACTGCAGTTCCTACATCATATAAACCTACCTACACCTGCTACTGTACATTCACTGCAGTTCCCACATAACAGAAACCTACCAACACCTGCTATAAATATAGTACGAATAGTTCCTTCAGCAGTATAATTTCTGCAATTCTTGATTGTTTTTCCAACAACGAGGACAGCAATGAACTGACGAGAAGTTAGGTGTCTGCTTACCTGATACCAGATTATATAATTGTTATGTTGTCACATCTATGCTGGTTTTATTATGATTTTGACTATAGGTAATAGTCCAAAATACTGATGATTTTATGTATAATTATGAGCTAAAAAATGTATAGTGACGATGTGTTAAATGGATAAACTTTTATTTAATATCATCTTTCCTCATGCTGGAACACGCCACATTTAAGCCAGAAGAGAATTCTGTGTTCGTAAATATATATTATTACTTCATTTGTAAACTTACAGGGATAACTGAAGAAATTTTGATTATTAGGGGACAAAAATAAAAGCAGAAAGCTGCGTCTAACACAGGCATATACACAAAAAAAAAACATGCGCAGTGCATGCAGGTTGTGTTGTGGGTAATATATGAAGAAATAGGAGTAACAAATTTGGGCCTGTTCAACTTCCTCTCTAAATAATTGCGTTTCTTATAATTAGGACAAGTTGTACATGCCAGGATGTTATACATAGTACTCTGTCCAGAGAATGTGTTCTGCTACAATAAATGTTTTGAATGTTCGCTATTGTAATCAACAGTCTCTCGCGGACACTTAAAAGAATACGCCGTTGCTTTCGCGTATGTGTTTAAATGGATTCGAAATGTGCTGCCGAATGATAACAACAGTGGTATCATGAGTGCTGTAAACCAACGCTCTTACGTGAACCCATAAGCAGACATCTACGACTCAGGTCAGGCATCGGGCGTACCATGTAATTGGCCCTCCCTCCCCCCCCC
>NQII01003107.1:323685-342760 GCA_002778355.1 Clitarchus hookeri | reverse complement strand
AAACACCGATCCCCTGCCTGAGATACGTAACGTTCTGTTATGTGCGTGCCGTGTGGCTGAAATGGGGCGATGCACCATAATTTATGAACGATGCTGCTCGTATGCGTTGTAACGGAACAACATCGAGCAGAATGGGTAAGTCATTTTCCATAGGAAGTTCCTGTGGGTCCCCCATTTAACTGCCCGTGTAACACATAAGTGCCCACTTACACGTAAACTACAATTCCATCCACTGATGTTGGTTCCGCGACTGCATTTCTAGACAAGGGTTCTCATCTGCCCTTTCGCGGTCAACGTGACTCTTGATGTAACGACTACCAGCGAAGGCGGCAACATCTGTTAAGAGCACATGTTTTTATAAGCGCGCAGTGTTACAAAATCGCTGCTGCAACTAAACGCAGAATGCATATCCGTCGCGGATTATAATCCGTCTCGTTGAGCGCCTGAACTCGCCTGTACGTGGTAGAGATACAGCACATCCCGTTGTAGATCCCCCCACACACTGGCGTAGTGTTCACCTTCCACTCTTGCTATGCCTCTGGTGCTGTCCTGAGGGCGGTTCTCGATGTGACGTAGCACGCATTCCTCCACATCGGATATCCCGGTACTTCAAGGTCTTCCGCTGTTTCCGGTCCTCCAGCCAATACATCCCAGTTTATCTTAGGCACTCATCAATACGATGAAACGTTTTTTTTTTTTCGTTCTGGTTTCGTCGATTTGGAAACTTTTCCGCGTATACACTGTTATAGACTGTTCACGGCATAACTCAGCACTTTTGAAGTCAACCTTTGAAAAACGTCGCTGCCTCCGCCTGCGTGTATTTTAACAGGAACGCTAAGTGGCATGAACCTAGTAAAATTGGTAACGGTGGAGGGTAAATAGTTCGGTGTTTTAACGTCGAATGTAAGGTTCAGGCAAACGTTTGTGAATAATGGAATGATTTATTTTACTTTCTGTTTTTATTAATTCTTATAAGTGTGAGTATGTTCAAATTAGTAAACTATTAATATTTCCATGACAATGTTAACTATACATAAGGTGGAAGAATACACAATGTGCATACAATTAGATCTTAAGCAGGGCTTTCGGAGGTGCTCAGTTTTTCGTGAACACCCTACATGCAAGCCCACCAACATAGACTGTCACAAGTTGAGACACGCTTTGCGGCCTAGCTATTTCCGCCTGGAGTTACAATGTCCAGACTCAAATCCTGCTGCTAGGCGATGATGGGAAACGAGATGACACGAATCCAGGTCGCAGGCTGACTCAAGACGAGGCCAGGTAGGCGAATGTCCCAGAATCAAGAATGTTGCATTGCCGCCACAGTGTAGCACCGCCACACACAGAGGTCATTGGACGAGGTGACAGCGGAAGAAGGGCGACTATTCCTGGCCGACGTGTATTCTGGCCTCCAGTGAGCGGCCCCTTACCACGCCCCTCCTGGAAGACGGACCCATGGATAGTAAATTGAAAACTTAAGGCTCCCACCTACCTGGCGCTTGAACTGCGTCGCAGAGGTTTTAAAATACACGTTTTTATACCAAAACTATTAAAAGTGCGTCCAACGTGCTGATCTACGAAAGAAACACATACTTCAGAAGAGAAACGTTGAGTAGTTTCAAGATGGCATCCACGTTAGAAACACCATTTCAGAGTACTCCAAAAGCCCCATAGTTCAAAATATATACGCATCATATACATACAAAACTACTCAGGTGCCCTGCATTGAACCTTCCTGCAGACATTCCGTCAATAGTATAATAGGGTCGCCGCTGAAAGTCCCATAGGTACACGCAGTGCGACTGGGATCTTTGCACGCCAGTTCAGAACCTCGCGCTTAGCGGCGATGACGCACTTGATGCGCGTGGCAGTGTCGCCCTTATCGCTCCAGCCCTTTCCAGGCCTCAAACGCGGAAAAAAGCTTCAGTCAGGCGGGAGTCTTAAGCAGTAAGGAACGGGATTTGACAGTGGGCAGTAACGTAACAAATATTTAGTAAACACAGCAGCAATTTATTAATATTTGCCTGCTGCTAAAATACTGCGGAAACAAAAATGCAACTAAATAAACGCCTATTTCGATTTTAATTCTAAAAAAACGCACTTCCAGGACGCGTTTTTAATGTATAGACCCTACTTAATATTTGTTAGTTTATTATTCTCTGCCAAATATAATGCTTACTGTTTAATTAAGTTTTCGATTGTGTAAACCCATTAAGTTTTTCTTGAGTGGCACGATATCGTGGTATTACAATGGCGAGAATAATGGAGTCATTGCGAAGGTGGTGACATCCTGTTCTGAAGTGACATCAGGTTGGAATCGGGCATTCTTACATGAGTTCGACAGTGGCTCCTTAACAGGATAGGTGTACAGCGATGTTGACCTCCAGTGGTGCGACAAGATTTTAAAAGGTTCAACGGGTGCATATTCCCAGTTTATGGGTGTCAACACCCGTCCAGATTCGGCTGCATTGTTGAATTACTACCAGAAAATCCGAGGATACCGCCCATCTGTATTTGCCAGCCAGGTCACCCGATCTCAACCTAATGCAGCAAGCTTGAGATGCTCTCCTACGTAAACTTACTGGTTGTACAGTACCTGCATGGACCATGCAGTAACTGCGGGTCGCTTTTGCGCTGAAATCGGAAATCACAACGCAAGAACTTCTCGACCAGTGACACACACAGGGTTTGAAGCTGGGAAGGGCTTCGATTCGATAAAAGTTTACATCACGGTAATATATATAAATTCAGACCTAATCTAATGTACACTGCATTCAAACGTATGAGATTATGATTTATTTACTATAAAAATATACACACATTTACTCAGTTGTCACACGTCGAAAATAATGGATGCGGATATAACGTAGAAATAAATTACTTTAAAATAAAATCTTTTGAAGTGCTGGTTCCTCAACTGGCATGTTTCAGCATCGGATTTCAAGTTTGCTTACATACTGTAGTAACTTATTGAATTTTAAAAGTAAAGTATATGCATACTCGTATACATGTAGGTTTTGGCACTCAGAGGGCACAAACGGTATCGTGTGAGATTCATTCCCTTGAAAATCTTGCATCGCTCGTTCCTTTTCTTCTTGAATGGAATATAGACGGGACTGATAAAATATGTCACATGGCTGATTACTTTTTATTTTAATTTCAAGTACTTTTGTGAGGGGCTTGAGCCTCCAAATCCGCCCCCTTCCCCCTCAACACCTTCTTCCAGCGAGTGCACCTCTGTTAACGACTCTTCAGTGGTAAGGCATGGGTCAAGTTGGACGTCACGTGATCTATTATTGTCAAACAAGCGCTTGACCGTAGGATGGGGGAAATCGGTTGTGAATGTCTTTGGAGGTACTATTTAGCTAAACTGATATATTATATTGTGCCTCATATCGGTTGAAAGACACTTAAATTCCCCTTAATATTTGCCCATGAATGTACGAATTCGAAGTCCGCTGCTACGATAGCTCAGAACTGTTTTTACAGTGACAGAAGGAATTATTTAAATTGTTGTAAATTTCATTACCTCTATTAACAATGCCATTTAACTGGTTTATTTGCGCTTCTTAAACCTGAACACGCCACAGAAAATATTTGGGGTGATAAAATTGAAGTATTATATATTGTTATCGACTAACTTATCTTTGAAATCACTGTCATTAAAAAAGGAACGTTCTCATTCATCAAGAATAGGGAAGGAATGGGCCATGATCCATTAAAAGAATCGGCCCGGTATTCACCTGAAGTTATATCGGGATACCATGGAACCCGAATTTTGATAAATGACCAGGGAAATGAACCCGGTTACACGCGTAAACAAATTAAGTGTAACTATTGAAACTAAGCTCAGTGAAATAAAACGCTTTATGAAAAAAAAACTGAATCATAACTGACATGTTATAATTGCATTACGTGGTATCTCCTTATGTATAAATAGTGTAATGAATTTTCCTATATTGGGAAACTGTTTTCTGCTGTTATCCCATTGTTACATGAAATTAAAGTGTCCGGAAAGATAGTAATCAGATATCAACATAACTTCTTACTTAGACTACTGGTTCATATTTCGAACATTCTAAGAGTTAAACTCTAGAATAACAGGTTACTGTAGTTATCATTATGGCTATGGAGTGCATTTAGTACCAAATATATTTGTAGAAAAACATGATGGTTTGAATATGATATCTTCTTATTTATTTTATTCATACTCGTCATGAATACTTTTAGCAAATTTTTTTCAAGAATATATTTTACTACTATTCATATGACGGAAATCAACCAAATAATTTACACGGACTAGTTTACAAACTTAAAAAAAAACTAACGTTTAAATATCAGACATAGAAAAACGCAAATTACCTAATAAAGGGCGGATAATGGATCGGCTACGCATGGAACGCAAGGTGGATTTTAACTTCATAAACATTTTAATGAAGAAGTTTTTTCACCACAAATGACATCATGTTTAGTTTACCTTTAAATTCTATCATTAGATTGCAGAGATTTATTTTGTATTTTACTAGGAATTCCTTTGTAAACTATTTACCAAATATATTTTTTGTAACGCTACAATTAAACTAGAATAAATTTCAGAAAGCCTTAGTGTGGAGTTTCTAAAACTAATATTGAATTCTAAGAAGCCAATTTTGTGTTTATCATAAACGTTGAGATACATAAACAATTTAGTATTTTTTTCTAAGTTTCTGTGTTGCAAATATAATAGTTCAATATTTCAGCTGTAAGTTACAAGAAAATCTTATGCATCTAGTTTTTAAAGAAATATTTATGACAAGTTAATATAGTTTTACCGTGCATCTTCTCGAAGAGCATAAATGCGGAGCCGCTCAGAATCATTTTGTAGTGGTTTTCATGCAAGTTTGTACAAACTTAAATATGGTTTGGTTCGCAATAAATACATGCTGGTGGGAAGGAACGTAACCAGGTCTCAGAAGAAACAGGCAACTTCAGAATTCTACGCGTGCGAAGTATTCGAGGGAAATATTTGCGCAACTCACTTAACTGCGGATCGAGAAGACGGGAACGCTCGCCCCAAAGCGAGGAGTTGCGAAGTTGTCCAACTCCTCGGCTGCTAGCCTGCGGGTTGCTTAATTTCCAAACTGGTTCTTTGAGTCGTTTACACTCGAAATTTAGACCTTGCATCAACTTCGTTAATTTACAACACCGGCATTAACGCTCCGCGTTTCGCGCACTCGCAGTTTACCAGAAGTGTTAATTTCTTCGGTACTGGAGATAATATAAGAAATGCTTATAATCAAGTGAGAGTGCTTAATTGCTTTGACAAGTGTTTTCATAAAAGCGCTGTCACTCCATTTAGGGTATTTAGAGATAAATATTTTGTTTACGCCTCTACAGGTTGATTGCAAAATAATTTTTTTAAATATCGGAAAATAATGAAATTACTTGAATGGATTTCTCCGTATAGAGAACCTTCAGATACATACGTAGTAAACGAATAACGAGAGACTGTGGTTTTAAATTTGTAACTGGAAAGTAAGACTGGACCATACCGACGATTTACGGATATCACCTGAAGTTTTTCCAAAGAGCGGTAAACATATTTAAAGTAGAACTTAACACGTGCGTTTTTTCGGTAATATAATATAATATATTAAAAACTGGGGTCTGGATGAAATGAAATAAATGATTTGAGATAAGCGACCACTTTGAAACCATTTCCTGTTATAAGAAACATATCACTGAAAATATTGAATTTGCCACCTTAATATTGGCTGCACTGTAGGAAACTGTTTTCGTAAAATTAATAGAAGTAATGCTAAAAGTCATCCATACATTTTCTTTAAAAACACGGACACCATGCTTTCTTCAATAACTGTCTTTCCATAAATTTCACGTAACTTCCCACGAATCCCTGAAACATCTTTGTAAATCTGATAGCTTTTCTACATTTATGGTTTATAAAGATGTATTGCGAAAAAAAATTACAATTCTCGTTATTTGGCCATGTTACTGTGCGTAAAGATTAATATTAAGAAACAGAATTTTCTTTTATAATGGAGCGGAATTCGAACACGAATCAGAAATACGTCAAACTGGGCGACTGTTAACCGCTCGCCTGGCGCACACTTTCGAATACTGTTAACCGTAAACGTGGAATTTTATCCAAGATGCGCACGTATTTTTGACAGTTTTCAGAAATGTTCGATTGTCTGAAGTGTTACAGGTAACTTGTCCTGCTGTTTGGCGTTCGTAGACGTAGGTTCAACCACTTGACACGTAAACTGGAGTATACTCGTTCACGTCTGCCACGTTGCAGAGCAGGTGAATTCATGTTCGGTGCTGTGCAAGTTTCTCACGCCAGAACCAATACGGACATCGCCTTTCCTCGGGAAATACTGTTGCTACTGACACGCCAGGTATTTTTTAATTGGTCGGTTCTCGTGGCGTGGATATAATACTTTCCATAGGTTCCACGGTGTCAGTTGTAATTAGAAATTCCTAAGTATAAATTGCGAGGAAATTTTAACTGTCCCAGGAACGATGATAGTCTTCCGATCGTAGCGGCGATGAACTCATAGAGTTGCTTCAGAATTGTTCGTTTCCGAAACCCGCAGCTGTAGACAACACGGAGGAGTGATTCCGCGTTTTGCACGTACGGAGCTCGTTTCCGTTTTCGTCGTCGTGGCGCGCGTTTCCGTATCTAAACTGTACACTTCCGTAAATAATTTTCGTGATTCTCAAGGAAAAAATGTTTTACCGTGTGTAGACCCTAACAGGAAATCATGTTAAGGGAGGAAAGGTCCAAGTTTCAGCTCTCGCATTCCCCAGCTCTGGGCTAAGCCCTGCAACCAGGAGACTAGGTAACGCACCTGAAATATTCACGCCAGTCGCCGGACAGATACAACCCTTGGATGACGACTGAGGCGAAGGAAAATGAAACGCTGGAGGCCTGAACAAAATAGCTCAGCCATCAAAGACGACGGGAAAAAAACCAAGTGTTTGGTTTTGATTTTTTCATCGAGACAAGCATTATTATCCAAAAAATTTCCATAACACACACACATAATCTGTTTTAAAAATTTTCAGTTAGTTACTCAGCATAAAGCATTGCCTTTTGTTTCTACTCAAAAATCTCTTCTGTTTTTCGTGGTCTTTGGTCATCAATTTCAGATTTCCCGCACTCAGCGCAAGACACTTATCACAATGCAAACTCGCCGATTCTAAAAGCCGTGTATCTCTTTAAAGATTTGCTGGGTAACATTTGAACGTATGGTAATTTTAAATGAATTGTAAACGGAAATAGATGCGCTTCCGTTTCTATGTGTAGAGATATGCGAATGCCAAACACATAGGATTCTCATCAAACCCCACAACTAAAAAGAAAACAAAACCAGGCTCACCACTAAATTTATTTGTTTATAATAAGTTTGTATTAATATCCAAATGTTATGGAGGAACCGCATGCATACAGGTTATATCCGACAAAATGTTTCAAAATTTCGGAGGTGATTCCTTATCTAAAATCAAGTGGAAAATACATGGGACACGCTCTATCTAAACTGAATATTAAGGGAGATTTAAGCACTTCAATGTCAACGTTTTAAACGGTTTTTTTTTCTTCGAATATTTGGAAACAAAGTGAAATTAAATCACAATTCTCCAATCATTGTTTTATGATATCGCGATCTTAAACCTATGAGCAAACACTCATTAATACCGTCCACCGTGATGAAAAAACATGGGTGGTCACCCTCTTATTGCATACAAATATGTCATCGTCAGGAATTATGAACGTCTGATGCTGGTTGATTAAGAAGTGTGACGTTATCAACAAAAATGGATCTCGAGATGGAACTACACAGGACACAAAGTTTTCTTGTAAAACAAACAAATTTTCGGCCGCAGTGATACTGCGCGTAGCACATAGGCAATACTATTGTATAGTGTCTAAAGTAAGCTGCTGTGACTTGTGTCTATGGTATGCTGCTGTGCCTTGCGTCTATGGTATGCTGCAGCGATACTGCACCTAGCACGTAGGCAACACGAATGTAATGTGTCTTTAAGGTATACTACGGTGCCTTGTGTCAATGGTATGCTGCTGTGCCTTGCGTTTATGGTATGCTGCTGTGCCTTGCGTTTATGGTATGCTGCTGTGCCGTGTCTATGGTATGCTGCTGTGCCTTGCGTCTATGGTATGCTGCAGCGATACTGCACCTAGCACGTAGGCAACNATTTTAACTGTCCCAGGAACGATGATAGTCTTCCGATCGTAGCGGCGATGAACTCATAGAGTTGCTTCAGAATTGTTCGTTTCCGAAACCCGCAGCTGTAGACAACACGGAGGAGTGATTCCGCGTTTTGCACGTACGGAGCTCGTTTCCGTTTTCGTCGTCGTGGCGCGCGTTTCCGTATCTAAACTGTACACTTCCGTAAATAATTTTCGTGATTCTCAAGGAAAAAATGTTTTACCGTGTGTAGACCCTAACAGGAAATCATGTTAAGGGAGGAAAGGTCCAAGTTTCAGCTCTCGCATTCCCCAGCTCTGGGCTAAGCCCTGCAACCAGGAGACTAGGTAACGCACCTGAAATATTCACGCCAGTCGCCGGACAGATACAACCCTTGGATGACGACTGAGGCGAAGGAAAATGAAACGCTGGAGGCCTGAACAAAATAGCTCAGCCATCAAAGACGACGGGAAAAAAACCAAGTGTTTGGTTTTGATTTTTTCATCGAGACAAGCATTATTATCCAAAAAATTTCCATAACACACACACATAATCTGTTTTAAAAATTTTCAGTTAGTTACTCAGCATAAAGCATTGCCTTTTGTTTCTACTCAAAAATCTCTTCTGTTTTTCGTGGTCTTTGGTCATCAATTTCAGATTTCCCGCNACTTCCCGCACTCAGCGTAAGACACTCATCACAATGCAAACTCGCCGATTCCTAAAGCCGTGTATCTCTTTAAAGATTTGCTGGGAAACATTTGAACATATGGTAATTTTAAATGAATTGTAAACGGAAATAGATGGGCTTCCGTTTCTATGTGTAGAGATATGCGAATGCCAAACACATAGGATTCTCATCAAACCCCACAACTAAAAAGAAAAGAAAACCAGGCTCACCACTAAATTTATTTGTTTATAATAAGTTTGTATTAATATCCAAATGTTATGGAGGAACCGCATGCATACAGGTTATATCCGACAAAATGATTCAAAATTTCGGAGGTGATTCCTTATCTAAAATCAAGTGGAAAATACATGGGACACGCTCTATCTAAACTGAATATTAAGGGAGATTTAAGCACTTCAATGTCAACGTTTTAAACGGTATTTTTTTTCTTCGAATATTTGGAAACAAAGTGAAATTAAATCACAATTCTCCAATCATTGTTTTATGCTATCGCGATCTTAAACCAATGAGCAAACACTCATTAATACCGTCCACCGTGATGAAAAAAACATGGGTGGTGACCCTCTTATTGCATACAAATATCTCATCGTCAGGAATTATGAACGTCTGATGCTGGTTGATTCAGAAGTGTGACGTAATCAACAAAAATGGATCTCGAGATGGAACTGCCCAGGACACACAGTTTTCTTGTAAAACAAACAAATTTTCGGCCGCAGTGATACTGCGCGTAGCACATAGGCAATACTATCGTATAGTGTCTAAAGTATGCTGCTGTGCCTTGTGTCTATGGTATACTGCTGAGCCTTGTGTCTATGGTATGCTGCTGTGCTTTGTTTTTATGTTATGATGCTGTGGTTTGCGTCTATGGTATGCTGCTGCAGCGATACTGCGCCTAGCATGTAGGCAATACAACCATATTTTTTATTTACAAGGTACGCTGCTGTGCCTTGTGTCAATGGTATGCGTCTGTACCTTGTGTATATGGTATGCTGCTGTGCCTTGTGTCAATGGTATGCGTCTGTACCTTGTGTCTAAGGCATGCTGCTGTGCCTTATTTCGATGGCACGCTGGCTGTGCCCACTGAACATACAATGGCAGAAGACATTTATAACGCCTACTGTAAAACAACGTTAATAAGCTTACAGCACCGAGGCTGCCCGTTTATTTTTGGCGACACTCGGTGTGTGATTGCCTGCAGGAAGTATTGGTATTGCATATACGCCTGGAACTTAATCGCTGCCGCCGAGAGATTTGTGTGCGTTTTACCCGAAAACGCCAAGTCCCGAGCAGTTTTTTGAAAAGGGCGATTTTTGTTAATTACGTCAAACAACACAATAACCCAACATCAAAAGTTCATAAATTCCGATGGTAAAACACTTGTCCGATATAATAGGTTGGTCACCTCTGTTAATTTCATCATGGCTATATATATTAATGACAGCTGGTGCTTATATTGAGTAACACAAACGTATAAAAACATTTTTAGTTAATTGTAACTTTATTTCACTAAGTTTGCGATATTTCACAAAAATAAATGTTAAAACCTCAATGTTCAGGAGCACATATATATCCCTTAATATTCAGTTTAGGTAGAAAGTGCCTGATGTATTTTACAAAGTTTGTAATATTGGTCTGTATACAACATGTATAACATGTATTGTTTTTCATTCAACGCAGTCTGAATAAAATTACATGAATGTTTCAAGAACGTTTTAAAAATAATTTCAGATAAATGAGTTTTGTCCATAAATGGTTTTTTATACTTACAAAATGTTGCTTACCTGGATAGATATTCGAAACCAGAAACGTTCCTAGGGATAATCATTTCAGCTAGTAGTATTCCACATCGACAAATTTGTTTCCAATTTGAGAAAAGTTAGCTTTCTTAATTACTATATTTTATTAATAATACCCAAAATCATTCTTATTTATGTAGCGCTATAGTGCTTGTTAGAAAAATCACGGGCTGTCCACCGTAGTTCACGAAAATTACTTCCTTTGGGTACTCCGCTAGAAGTGCTTTTAGAGAGAAAACCAGCAGAGCATTAATACATTAATAGGTCAACAAGTTTGCCATTTTAAAGAGATGTAAAGTAAGTGTTGCTACAAAGTTGTTTGATTAATATTTATTTCGGCTTCCCATAAAATAACATATATAATACTCAGACTATTTCTATATCATGAACCACTAGCACAAACGTTCGTGAAAAAATTTTTTCGCTTAAAAGAAATGTATAATAAAAAAAAACGAAATAAGGTATGGGAATAGGCTCGTATTTCATCAGCATAATCAAGTCTTTAAATATTCAGTACAACACTTCATGCTTTATTAAATATTAAAATTCTTCCTATTTTAACTTTAAAACTGTCCTGATGGAAAAAAGTAACTCATATAAAGTTGTTTAAATTATATGAACCCGCCTTTCCCGGAAGTATGAAATTATATAATAACAACACTAATTGTACATAGTTATATCGTGAAGTAATCAGCATACGCCGAGAAAAGTAGGCTACTAAACGAGCACTGCAGTTGAACGGACGGTATTTATTTTTGCGAAATTGGAATTAAGACCGAATTCCGTTTTCTCTTCAATAGGCGATATATGTATAGAGTTTCGGAAAATTTCATGAATTCATTTAAAGACAAACTAAACTTCAAACACATATACCTATGACATTCGTTTCAATTAGATTGCAAGTTGTAAGATATGACCTGGGCGCATTTCAACTAACAAGTGTAACGCAAGGGAAAAGAGCGCGTGTAACCCAGTACACGTTAACAGAAGTGAAACTTCTTTATCTCTCTCTTTTTCTCTCTAGCCGAGTGCAGATCTTCCGTATTTTTTTGCGTCACAAACGTTGCAAAACGTTTCATATTATGTGACATTGTAATTTTACTCTCACGCCGTCCAAAGAAGTTTCACTTCAAGAAGAGGGCCGAATCCCGTGCTGCCTGATCTCGGGTGAAATTGGAGAGCGTGAGCCAATGGACAGCTGACTGAGGGTTGAGTGCGCAAAGGACTGTGGAGTCTTGGTTGTTTCCATCGTGGATCCGCGCAATTTCCGTGCCTCTAGCAATATGCGCAAGGAAGTTCTCCCGTTCCATCACACAGGACGTCAGCGTACCGTCTACGTCGTTCCACTTCCGGTCCAGTCTTGCGTTTCAACTGCAATAGGCCTGGAGCTCTGATGCCTCGAGCGCCGACGTCATGCCAGAGGAAGATGTTGTCGGGAGCGCGCCAGACGTTAGGTTAGAGAGAGTGATGAGTGAGCGAAGAGATTTGGGCGGCTCTTAACTGCGAGGTCTTGACTTGAGAGTCAATAGTGGTGAAGCGAGGTGAGTATGGAGCAGCGACGGAACGAAAGGGCAGGGGATACGGGAGATCTCGAGAAAACCCGCCGACCAGCGGCATCGTCTGGCACGATTCCCACTTGCGGTTGTAAAGCGTATACGTTTATATACACAAAAGACATGTAAATGTTTGAGTAGTTCGCGCTTTGGTTAAGGAAAACTTTTTGTTTACATAAACCTTAAATTCCGCGACTTAATTTTATTTCGATAAAATTTCTTTAAACGTAGTGCTCACTTCTTGTTTATTTTTAAACGACGTGGCGAATCAAGCGCATTGTTATTGTATTGTAACAACATTTTGCACGTTTTGTAGTTACCACGTTCGTCCATGGAACGGAGTGGAGTGCGGAGATTTAGGCGGCTCTTAACATCGAGGTCTTGAGAGCCAATGAGGGTGAAGCGATGCGAGTGTGGAACAGCGCCGGAATGCAAAACCGCCTACCAGCGGCATCGTCCGGCACGATTCCCACATGCGAAAATCCGGGAGCGACCCCGTCGGGAATCGAACCCGGTTCGCCTACGTGCGCAGGTAACGGAGCACTTCCTAAATTCTTGTCAAATTCTCGAATTTATTAAAACGTAATGGGCAGGCATGGGCTAGATTATAACGCAGTACGGAAGAGTTAAAAATTCTGTCTGCATGCACGGAGATCTACAACGTCTGCTCGGCCAATGCACCAGCTTTCCAATCAGAAATACGAGAGGAGTAAGAGTGATTTTTGTCATACGTGAATGTCTTCAGCATTGGCTAAGTATTTACTTACTCGACTGTCAAAATCACGTGTTTGAAGAGTGAAATGTTTTCTGGTTCATATATCGTCTTTCTGCTCACGAATGTGAGTAACTCGAACACGATAGCAATTTGAGGAAACCTTTATAAATACCTTACTGATATTTTACACATGTATTAATGCATCTTCATTGATTAAATAAGATATAGTTAAATGTGGTTTATATTTTATAGAAATAAAAACAAAAATAAAAATAAGAAAAAGTAGCTATTTACGCCTCTTTGTGCGCNACAAATAACAAAAAGTAGCTATTTACGCCTCTTTGTGCGCAATATGTGGTTGCACAAAACAAGTTTCGCCCACTTTACAAATAGCTTCTTGCATTGAAAATGTTGAGATATTAATTTTTTTAAAACTAAATAATAATGCAGGTCTCCAGAAATGTTTCTAAGACACATTTAAAGTAAAATTACTCATTGTCAAGATTAAATTAAAAAGTGAAATATTTTTGTGATCTAATTACAGGAGTGTCTCCGACACACAAGGAAATCAAGTCATTATGTTTGGCTGTTGAGATATTTGATTTCTCACTGTTCAGTTTCCATAAAGTGGTCTGAGAGGCAACTGTTTGTCTTGTTAGCGATACACTTTTTTATACGTTTACTGAAAAGGGCTGGTCTTGCAGAAAATATTCTCAGTATAACTTTGTGTGACCACGAACACAGTAATTTATGTCCAGTTTACACCCTGTTGATTTGTGTATTATTTTCTTAACAAGAGGACTCGCAGAGTTGGGAATATCCTTTATAGTTCATAAAATCTGAGTATTCCATCTTAGTCACTACATTGGGTTATGCGCGTCGTGCAAGACAGAAAACAGGTATTACTTGGGAAGGAACCAATATTACTCCGGAATATTTCATACAACTGGAAATTGTAGTGTGTACTAAACCGCCCTCACTTTGGCCACAGAAAGTTTAAAAAAAAAAAATCTCAAATAAATGTCTGCGATGATTTTATTCCTTATTACGTTTAATAACATACCTGCCACGATTGAATTTTTGTTCTGACTACATCAGTCATTTTCAAAGCGTGCAGCAGACAGAACACCTTTGCCATTATACTGTGCCTTAACAATAAGGAGAGGCACGTTGCTATTTCTGAAGAACCTCTTCTGCTGTCAGCTTCACTCCATTTGCAACAGTAGCAGTCTTTCTATGAAAACACATGAATATTAAAGTTGTAAACAGTCAGTTTTCCTTTGTATAAAATAATGCTTTCTTGTTGAAAATCAAATACAATGCAGAGAAAGGCACTGTCAGTCAAAGAAATGCCTTTATAGTGTCACTTTATTTCTCTTTGTGTTCTTCTACACTCGTTCGGAAACACGCAATTCCAACAAATAAGGTAATTTAGTGGATGCGCAACATGAAAATGATGCAAGCTGATTGTAGACACAAATACATATCTTTAGTTACACTTTTTTCTTCTTGGCGACGTCATGATTCCTCTGCACACAAAGAGGCGTAACTTAGTTACTCTTATTTACCTGCGCAAACGTTATTTCTTAAAATAAGTTAGGCCTAAACGTTTATTTGGTATATCAATGAAGGGGCCGTGGCCAGCAGGTTTTCTCAGGGATCTCCCGTTCACCCCTCCATTTCATTCCGTCGCTACTCCATTCTCACCTAAATCACCCTCATGGGCTCACAATAACTCGCTGCTAAGATCCGCCAAAATCTCTTCACTCTTCACACTCACTCGCTATATCAATGGAATTAAGTCACATACTGATACGTTTTCTTTTTCTTTCCGTTTTATTTTTCAATTCCCATGAGTGTCAGAATTAGCAAATATGTAAAGTACTGAGTTTGCTATTAGTTTCACAATTTCACTTTACTCACACATGAATAATGTAACCAGGCCCATCGACAATGAACAATTATACATATGGTGGAAGAATACACAATGTGCATATAAGTAGATCTTAAGCAGGGCTTTCAAAAGTGCTCAGTTTACCGTCGACAGTCTATGATCTCAATGCTATCCACGTTTGTTGTGACAATGCTGGTGGCAGAAAAGTAGTCCATGTTGGAACATGGAGAGTGGCTACAGCGCAACTGGCATGCGCACCCTACCACTTATTTCTTTTGCGCTCCCAAGCGAACCGGGGTGTATTTATTACGTCCTTATACCCGGATGTTTGTCTATGGTAATGTGGCGGACGTTGCCTTTTCCGGTGGTTTTTCTTGGGGTACTCCCGCTTGCCATGCCTCTGCATCATTCGGCGACCTATCTTTCAAAACACAAGCCCTACAAACCAGGCTTAAACTATATTTACTCTTATGTATAAGTTCAATTATATACCTGTTATGTTAGAATATTAGCGCTCTTGTCGGGTTCAGTCTGTTTTATGGACTGATATTAAATAACCTGCCCCCTCCAAATCCCTGTTTTTCTCAATGAGCTTCTGTTATTGGATGTAAATAATTAATCCGCGCGTAAAATAATATTATAGTAGTTACTTTTATCTTAAATACATATCATTACAATCATCCACAGAGAATTCAAAAGTTTGCGTTACGTTGTAACCAAAAATATTTCAAACAAGGCTCTAGGTCATCACCTGTGAATGCTTCAAAGAGGTGGATTAAATAAGAGTAAAAATATTTCACGCCAGGGGGAATTCCCCAGGCACAAACAGAATATTAAATGGCTTGCGTAAAACCAAGAAAACTTTTGTTTACTCGGGACCTCCGGATATTTGCTTATTCCAGGTCAGTCGGAAATGTTTGTTAATTTAGCCAACGCTTCTGAAACATGTCACCAAGTGTGTTGACTCTGGCCTGCAGGTGACAAGTTTCCAAATTTACCGGTTTCATTTAAATCCATTCATCAGTTAAATTCAGCTAATTTATCCGCATTCAAGAAGTAGATTCAATATTTATATTAATTGTTTGGTTTCAATAAGTGGTGGATAGAGGACGTTTACAAACTGTACTAAAACTTAACTTTCTTATACAAACTGCACAACACGTCAATTCCTTAAGGGCGTCGGCCGTGGAAAAAGTTGTTATTTTATATTTGTACCATATACTCTTCAACTTGTAGAAATTCTGTGTTGCTACGTTTTTCTCAGATACATTTTTTATATCACATGGTTTTTGAAAAACGACATGCCGAAGTCAAAATTCTACTGTTTTTGTAATGTAGAAATAAAATAAACGAAACTATTTGGAGAAAATTTAATAAAAGGACAACTCAAAGATTTTCTCTAAACGAATTTTAATGTATGTTTAGCAAATGTAATTATATAAAAATTTAGGAGCATCCAAAAACAAAACAAAAAAATGCAAGAATTTCCTTTTTCCGATCATTTCTTCAATTTGAAAAACATTTCCATGTGAAATTTTATAGAAGTATTGAAGTGTCTCTTGGCAAATATAAAGAAAAACACATTTGTTCATGGCTGATGCCCTTTATCTCTTTTGGAATAGCGAATCCATAGCATCGAAATTTGGCGTCACAACTAACTTATATTTAAGCTGGCTATTCGCAGGACTTGAGTGGCACTGTGGAAAGAACATTTCATCTATTGAGAAGGCGGCCAAATTGTAGTGACATGATCGTAAGCTGTCCCCGGTTAAATTAGCAATTTTATACACAGTGGCTTGCTTTTCGCTTTCATCTGTGATAAATAAACTCTTAGAATGGAGTAAAATGTAATTTTTAACATTTACAAATATAAGGAGTTTTAAGAGAATTATGTGTTGGTACTCAATATAAATTCCTGGTGGGTAGAGGGTAGAGGGAAGGGGTGGAAAATGCATTACGAGAAGGTAACACTTATCCATTATACATTGTAAGCCACTTACGTAGGTGAGAACACTGTACCTCACTGTGCTTGTAATTTAAGCTGCAGATTCGTTTATAATATCGGTGTAACATGAAAGATGTTTAAGTTTTGTTGATACGGGTGCTACAAATACTTATTTACGAGGTAGGCAAAGCAAACGACCACCATAGATAAGTGTATTATAGCGTTCAAAATAAGCAACAAAAACTCCGCATACCTCCATTTCCCTGTGGCGATATTGGTTTACGGTTACCAGTGCAGCAAACAAAACAGGCGCGTTTCAATCACGAAATGCCGCGAAACTTAGTATGATAGGGCATTCAAAAACAGAAAGAAAAAAAATGTAGTGTGTTGCGACGCTGTCGGGCATAAAGAGGAATGGTATCTACTGGTAAAAGGCAAAAAGAAAAATCATAGAGGTGTTTTATAATAAATGCGGTATCGACTGCACATGAATACACATTATTCCGTCTGCCGACATGCCTGAGCGGTAAAATCGAACTCGCGCGCACTCAAATGAAAAAAAATTTGTGAATGGGAAACAATGTTTCCCATACACGATATTTTGAGCATTATGACCACGAGATATTGAATGCAGGACGTACAGACAGACTGTACAAGCTGCGTAAACCCGTAGATAGGCACTGGAAAACATATTGAAAATTGCCAGACATTATGGGCAGTGCCACAGTTACTGAACAAATGACAGCAGTGATGTAGTACACCTGCACTTGTCTGGGCACTTTTATTATCAAACTGTAACATAATTAATTCACGTTTCACTAAAGCGATCCCGTTTTTTAATATGTGCATGTTGACTTCAATCATCGAAACCGGAGAAAAGCTTGCGACTAGAATGTTTTCTTCAAGATCATAATTTTTCAATTTAAATTTAATTTATGTAGGAGGATAATTTTACTAACCAGATTTTCCGAATTTCAATATCTTATATTATGTAAACATCATCCACTAACATGTTGTTTAACATTATGTACAAGTTTCTTATATATTCAAATAAATAAATCAGAAAACGTTGAAGGGGTGCACCAAATGTAAATTATTATTTTTATTTTAAGTATACATATATTGTATTTGCAACATAATCTCATCACCAATTCATTTATGATTTCGAATATATGTAAAAAAAAAAAATCCTTCCTCTTGTTTTCAAACATAATTCGTACATAGCTTCAAAATTTGCTTGGCACAAAATTTAAGATAAAAAAAATTCTCTTATCTGTAAATGCTTGTTTTAAAAATTAATAGCTCTCGTTTTGAAACTATTGACGGTATTTGATAACGTAACAAAAAATAAAATTATCACAACCAAGGGGCTGTGGTGGTGTAGTGGTCAGACAACCCATCTCCCCCTAGACGAACTGGGTTCGATCCCCGGCGGGGTCGCTCCAGGATTTTCGCATGTGGTAATCGTGTCAGACGATGCTGCTGTTTTCTCGGGGATCTCCCGTTTCTCCCGCCCTTTCATTCCGGCTCTGTTCCATACTCTCTTTGCTTCACTCTGATCAGCTTTTAGGACCTCGATGTTAAGAGCCGCTAAAATATCTTCACTCTTCACTCACTCAGCTATAATCGAAGGGAAAAAAATGGCCATTTCAAAAGCCTTAATGAACAACACCGGCACAAGCTTACAATATAAATACGAAGACACACAGGGAAAACCGAGTACACCTGGACAGAACCGAGCACACGACCTTCCGAATATGTGTCATCCGTGCTTCCACAACTGTCACTGGCAGAAAGAACAGAGCGGGAGCGATAAGGGTGACACTGCCACGCGTATCAAGTGCCCCATCGCCGCTACACGCAAGGCTCTGAACTGGAGTGCAGTGTTCTCGTCGTTTTGGGCGTGCCCATGGAACGCTCGCCGTGTTATTTTGTACGTGGACGCAACAGCAACAGGGGGAAATAAGTTGTCATCTTAAAGAAAACTTCTTGGTGACCAGAAAGCGAACGTGAGTAGTCCACAGTAATAGTATGCAGACGTCGCCTGCCATTTTTGCGAAGTATCGATGCAGAACGGCACAGCCTTACGTACAAACCACTCCCACTGCGCTAGCAGCTGTTTCTACTGTCCATCTCTTACCACTCCGAACAGGGGTTTCTGGGTATACCTCTTTGATCCCCACGTACACGGATAAGGACGATCGCTCTCAGATGGCTAGCCCTTAATATACTCGACACACACCAAACCAGTGTTTTCCACAGTAAACTGTCTGACAC
>NQII01003107.1:251981-310579 GCA_002778355.1 Clitarchus hookeri | reverse complement strand
CCGACAACCCTTACTATCTCTCTAGAAGAGCAGCGGAGCTACCCCGAGAGAAAGTTTTAGTTGAAGAAAACCATGTCGGGCTCAGCCAAATTAATTGTTTGAATAGGGGCAACAAATTTTGTCATTGAAACCAAAGTATTTTCCGGTAATTTTTACTTAATATTTGTATAGTTTTACAACTTTACGGCTAAGCAACATCAGCTAAATTGAGTTACTGACGAATGAGGTAGTAAGGTAGTGTTTTTTAAATATAGAGAATTCAAATACAGGAGAAAGTACGTAAATAAATATTTCAAGTTTTACAGCTTTACTTTCCATTTTCCTATTGAACTTTTTTTAATTGTGCTTCGATACTATTATTAAGCATAAATAAATGCAATAACAAACATCGTTACTATTGTTATTGTCACTTAAGTTTCAAACAGACACTCAAGCTGAATTTTCGAACGAAGGCAATTTAATTAGTTGTCAAACAAATATATACAGTTCATTCAAGTAAATATTTTGTCGATAGCCTAATTTTTTTTGGTGCTAGTGTTTATTTTCTTAGATGAACAAAACAAACTTTTTTACTTTTCAAGTTTCGTTTACTCAACAAAATATTTTGTTGAGCTTGCAAAATTTCAACATTAAAAACTATTATAATCTTGGTTGGAACTAAGTAGTTCGTCCTGCGTTACTTTTTCGTGGGGAAAAGCTTTACGTCTTGAACTACCCCAGCATATTGAGTTAACTATCTCCTATGGGCAATGCAAGTATCAATTACATATGCATGCTGCTGTTTTTTTAAAATAAAAATTCGCAAATTGCAAATTTACAAGAAACCACAACCTACAGTTAAATTCTTAAGGAAACGATGTATATCGTTTTTCAATTTCCCCGATGATTTGATGTAATGGTAAATAGTCTAACTCCACTCGAAGCGGAGCTCGCAAAAAAATTGTCTCGCGATTTTACCGTTTTCACATTATGAATTGTTTTTATATAATTTAACCAAATCATGACGAGAAATATACATATTTCCGTCAGTTAATGTCGATGTGCCATTTGGCGTATTTAAAAAAAGTAAGAATTATTTTCCTTGCACTGGATTTTTACTCACAGTATTCTGCTGTAAGGATCTATGTAACCTTACAAATTAAACTACATAGCTGATGTTATCTTTATTGGGGAAAATATATGTCCAAAACTATTTCCCGAAAATTTACCGAAAATATGTAGCCTTAAGTTTTATGTAATTTCATTTCGTTTTTAGTTAAATTTGTAACATCAGGATTATTAATACATATAGTACGCTTGAATGCACTCACTCTACCACATTTAATGCAGCTTAAACCTCAAAACCGAGCCCTGCGACGGTTACGTGAGAACGAAACCAAAGACTGAATGTTCATATTACCTCATAAAACGGTATTAGTAAAGACGAAACTCACGTTTGAAAAGTATGTTTTTTGAATTTCATTACTTGATGCGCTGTTTAAGTTTTTATCTATTTGTGAAAATATGTACTTTCAAACGTATTATCTACGATTACCCACAGAGCTGTTGAAAACTATGTAAATGTGGGATAATTAGCACAGTTGGTTAACACGTAAGTGTAAAATGTCACATATTCCACAAGTGAAGTAAAACGAGCGCATTATCACAGAATTTTCAGATAAAATGTTTATAAGTAACTGTTTGGCGTTCAGATGCTCTCAACTGATTGAATAAGAGATATTATAACTGATTAAGGTCAAGTGCGATTGGTTATTAATTTATTTTACCATTTAAGGCAATGCTTATTTTATTTGATACACTAAGTTTAACTAGTTCATCAACAGAAAATCAAATAACTGAAAAACAGCGAATGAAACGGTCGATGAATCAGTGGAAAATATCACCGTCACTGAACTGTCGGTTAAATTGACTTATTTTAACAGTAAAATTCTCACCGTTTCAGATTTATGGTATATATCTTTCGTCAATTTTCGTGGCGAAACTTGAATATCTTTATTTTAAGCTTGGTGGGTGCAAACAAACCATAATTTCTTCGTACAGAGAGCGCAAGTAAAGTACTGAGAATCACATTTGCTTTATCGCCAAGCGTAAGGGTTCTCCTCAACGAAACGTTGTACCAGTTTATTTTTGCGCTCTCTGCAGCCCTTTTGCGGGTCCACTGCAACAAAGCGACGGCAGAATTTCACACACGTCTTTCCGAAAGTCGCAACGAGAAACATAAAACACACCGACGCGGCTCAAAGGGCGACGTTCATTTGCATCCCTATCCTCCTTTCACCTCTCCTTCCTGAGAAACCCCTCGACCACAACACCGCGACTCGCAGTNCTTCATTTGCATCCCTATCCTCCTTTCACCTCTCCTTCCTGAGAAACCCCTCGACCACAACACCGCGACTCGCAGTATCTGAAACATCGCATTTCATTACTTTCCGACATCGTAGGGTGCGAAACACGCCCAGCGAGACGCTATCTACAAGAAGAACCCTCCATAAATGACGACCACAAACACACACGATAAGAGAGAGAGAGAGAGAGAGAGAGAGAGAGATGGCGAAATACAGCCTTCCTCTCTTTAGTCCTGAGAGAGTATCTTCTTATTCACTCGTTACAGACTTCACAGAGCTTGCCCATTTGGCGACCAATCACCAGACATCTGTCATCTATACATATTATAAAACTCATCGTCTCTCTGTCTGTTAGTGCGCTTATCGCTCGAGAACCACTTATGCGATTGTCATGATTTTTTTTNTAAAACTCATCGTCTCTCTGTCTGTTAGTGCGCTTATCGCTCGAGAACCACTTATGCGATTGTCATGATTTTTTTTCTTAATTCATAGCTATGTTCTCTGGCCAGGTTTAATTATATATTTTGTTACGTAAAGCAACATAAGGACTAAGCAGTGACGATAATAGTGAATGAAGTCGGAAAAATGTTTGCCGCCAGCGCGCTCTCTTGCAATACGCTGTCTAAACCGTTAAAGATGGAACAATGTCATGTAGTAAAGAATTGTGTAGAATAAAAAGACCTAAAAAAACTCCGTGGTAGCACATATCTATCTATAATAGAGAAATACTAGAAGCGTTTTTACAATTTAATTTCTCAATAAATAAATACGTAAAATTCAAGCTGTTGTTTCCCCATTAAAAACTTAATATTTATCAAAGAAAAAAAAGCCATTAGAACTATTTAACGAAAATAACCGAAACCACAATTCTATAGTCCACCCGAACGGAGCCGCGGGGACAGCTAGTACACAATAATTTCCAATTCTGTCGAAATTATGTAACATCTAAATGATAGTATTCGCACACAAGGTAACTCTAGTATACGTCCAAACCTAGAGCAAATAGTTTTCGCCGTCACCCCTTTGAGGAGTATGCGCGTATATAATCGTGGCTACGTTTAGATGGAAATTTGTCTGCTCTTGAAAACAAGACTCGCAGTTTTAAAGTTTTACTATTTCGCGGGAATTTATCGAAATGTAAGTAGAACAGTTCCAAATTATTTTTTTAAAATAATTTCTTCAATTAACACGATGGATTGTAAAACGCATTACATCTTTCGCGACACACTAACTCGTACGCAGTCAACGCACGACTTCATTGGCCGACGGCCGGCCAANAAACGCATTACATCTTTCGCGACACACTAACTCGTACGCAGTCAACGCACGACTTCATTGGCCGACGGCCGGCCAATAATAACGGTTGTGGAATACAGTGAACGTGTGTGGTGTAAATACAGAGACTCGGGCCAGGTCATATCGCTGCAAGGCACCGCGATCATTAAACTGAGCGCGTACTTTACACTTTTACACTCCCGAGTAATCGCCTCGAATGCACACGGTGCCAAATAACACGAAAGCGGAACCGGCACGTTCATCGCGAACTACAGCCGCACGCACCGAAAATATCGCGAATTTTCGTTCGCCAATCAAAGCCTGCCGATGTTAAAAGAAAAGTTTTTTATTTAACGGAGTATTATANATATCGCGAATTTTCGTTCGCCAATCAAAGCCTGCCGATGTTAAAAGAAAAGTTTTTTATTTAACGGAGTATTATATGTGAGTGTGAGTGAAAGAAGAGATTGGGGCGGCTCTTGACATAGAGGTCTTGAGAGCCGATGAGGGTGAAGCGAGGTGAGCATTAAGCAGCGCCGGAGTGAAAGGGCGGAAGAAATGGGAGATCCCCGAAAAAAAACCCGCCGACCAGCAGCACCGTCCAACACGATTCACACGCGCGAAAACCCAGGAATGAACTCGCTGAGAAACAAACCCGGTTCGCCTACGTGGGAGCCGAGTATTCTAACCACTGCACGCCACCGCGGCCCCTTGTGTGAATTTTCCCAAAACATGTTAGAATGGGGTCCGNCCCGGTTCGCCTACGTGGGAGCCGAGTATTCTAACCACTGCACGCCACCGCGGCCCCTTGTGTGAATTTTCCCAAAACATGTTAGAATGGGGTCCGTGATACTAAAATATAGTTGATGTTTATAATCAGAAAATATGGAACCTTCGTCAGCCACGAACGTTGCCGACGCAGCATCAGAAAATTATTCTTGCCATAATTAGGGCATTCACAACGTTTACGTATAGGTATAAGTTAAAGTATGGAAAGTTAGCATTAACTACCTGTAAAAACAGTGATACTTTATGAAAAACTGGAAAAAATACAAGGAAGTGAATAATTTTTTGCGTCAAATCTGTCAATACCTATATATATATTTCTCATATTTCTCATAATGAGAATAACTAGCTACGTAGACAAGGCTTCTGTATTTTCCTTAAACCGTTACAGATTTCTTTTTCGTGTTAAAAAAACTGCGATGGGCAAACATTTAAATCTGTTGTATAGCTTTTTTATGTCGTCTATAATAACTGAAATGCAATAGAAGAACTATTTCCAAAGATACAACTCAAATAAATGACAACAACAAAAAGTTTGATTTGCGTATTGGAAACTTCGCATATTTGNTATTTCCAAAGATACAACTCAAATAAATGACAACAACAAAAAGTTTGATTTGCGTATTGGAAACTTCGCATATTTGCAGAAGTTCTATCTAGGCCATCGGTTACTTTCAGTGATTTTATGAAATTGTTCTCGTACGTTCAGGAAATCGCGTGGTCTCATCTGCTTCCTTTTTTGGACGTATACAGTGGGAAAATTTTTAATAGGACACGTCCGCCCACATACGGCACAGGTTTCCTATCATTGCTTTCAAATTGTCACCATCCTCCATTTTCCAGTCCGGTCTCTAGATTTGATACTTATAGAACATACACACGATGAATCATCTAAAACTTACTCCGCAAATATTTCTAAAGTGAACGGTGCTATCGATGTGCCCGTTTCACAGAACTGAAGTTAAGACGCAAATTTTAATACTTATTATAATGTGTATTTCGTGTACCAAATTATATTTGTTTCAAATGAAATAATGCCTATTCACACGAATAAAATAAAACTAGAGTAAATTAGAATGTCAATGGTGTTTTTGGCAGTATTCTAGTGAAAGTTGTTTGCATGCTATCGTAATATGACAATGTTAAATACCTACAGTCGCCTGTTCCATTTAACTGTACCATGCAACAGCGCTCTCTTAAGAAACACAAAAGTGAAGAAAACTAATTGTGTTATTTCTGAAGAAGAAAGAGTAAACTGTCCTGTATTGCATTAGTAAATAGGCCTACTATCTTCCAGCACATCCTACGTCTAGGTAGGCCATCACAAAGTACGGACAGGAAGGTCCCAATGTAGTCAGTGTAAAGGAAAGAATCTAAACACATACGAATATCGTAGCCTAGCAACTAAGCAGTTAAATGGAGCAGACAAATGTCGGTACTTAAAAGTGCCATATTACGATAGCACGTAAACTGCAGAAAACACCATTGACATTCTAATTTCCTCTAGCTTTATTTTCTTGAAGTAAATAGCCATTTCTCTAATTGAAAAAAAAATTAACTTGTTTAAGGAATACACGTTTTAGTACTTATTAAAATCTGTGTCTGGGCTGCAATTATGAGCGCTTGTCCAAACTTCAATTCTGTGAAGCCAGCACATCAATAGCTCCTTTAATTTCAGAAATATTTGCGGTGCAAGTTTTAGGTGATTACACCTATATATAGCTGGTTGGAATGAAGCTTCAGCCATTAACGAGATAGCGAGTAACGGTAGAGGCAATCTTAACCACCGTGGGACTGTCTTTCACAGGATAGCATTGGAAGTTCGTTTGACGCCATACGGACCGCTATTTGCATCATAGTTACCAATGTGTACTAAGACCCATTCAATTTCACCTTCCTCTTCTGGGTGCGGCAATTTTTGTGTCAGTGAGTATAATAGTGTGATGAAAAAAAAACCTATTTTGAATTTTTTAACGTGGTGGAAGGGTACAAAAATGGTCGAAAGAAGAAACTACGCAGGGTTTTCAGCAAACAGTGAACCAACCAATCTTAGTTTAGAGTTTATTAAACAATTGCTTAGTTATTATTTAAATCTTTTAAAAAAATACTGTGTTACTGTCAGTTATAGAGTATTATTCTTTACAGGGGGTATGTTATACTTGTTTTCCTGTAGCTAACACGTACGTGCAGTTGATTTGAACCAAAAATATTTTGGAGATTATATCACCGACCCTTTTGAATAAATAGTGTTACCCTATAAAGCTTGGTTTGCCTAAATATTTGACCATGTACATTTTCCAAGAATTCTTCTACAGTGGCAGCAAAATATAGGGGCAGCATTAGACAAAAAATTAATTCCCAGACTTTCTTAATTCTTTCCTATATATATATATAGCAAAAATCGTTTTGTGAAATTTTATGCTATGGATTCTACATCTGCTTTAAAATTCGTGTAAAATGATATAAACTAAATCAGATCTGTAAGCTATTATATTATGGATTATTTTATAATGTAGTTATTTGTAATGTCACAAATGCACAATAACCTTCACAAATTTGTACGTGATTGATATGGAATCGGAATGTGCCAGCTAATATAGGTAGGTAGGGCTTGAAGTCTCGTCGACCACGAAACCTATAGAGGCGGAGAGAGTTTCTCAGAGAAGCAAGAATGAGGGAGAAATCGGCCATAGCCTGCAGTAAGGAACGATACCAGCATTCGCCAGATTTTGGGAAATTGCGATGGTCGATGCGGTAATCGAACCCAGGTCCTCCCCAATTAATGTCCAGTGGTTTACCGCTACGCCACGTCGCTGTGACACGATATGGTGTTTCTGAAGTATCACAACTGCTGTTCTGTTAAAAGACTAAGAGCAATATATTGCGTGTCACGATATTTTCGAAATATTGCCATAGCGCGATACTTGAAAATTCGTAAATTTCCAGCATTTTCGCTATGTCAGCGATTTCGGTATTTTTATTTCCATTATCAATACTTTTCCTACTGTCATTAACGTAATTTACTCGCTGGTATTTGTGATNATTTCGGTATTTTTATTTCCATTATCAATACTTTTCCTACTGTCATTAACGTAATTTACTCGCTGGTATTTGTGATCTCTTTATGAGAACTATTTGCTAAATACCTGATTTTTTCACCGTATTTCAATATATGTGGTTAGCAAGTATCGGAAAGATACGGGAAAGGAGATATTGCACAGTCCTAATTTTTAACGTAAAGTGAACCACGCGTGAAACTGTGCATGTATGTCACATATGCAGCTGGTGCACAGATCATAAAGTGAGTGAAGAGATATGAGCGGCTCTTAATAACTAAGTCTTGAGAGCTGATGTGGGTGAAGTGAGGTGAGGATGGAGCAGCGCCGGAATGCAAGGGTGGGGAAAACGGGAGATCCCCGAGAAAACCAGATAACCAGCGGCATCTTCCGGCATAATTCCCACATGTGAAAATCCGAGGCGAGGGGGGGGGCGATCCCACCGGTAATCGAACCCGGTTCGCCTAGGTGGGAGGCGAGCAGTGTAACTACACTGAAGAGCAAAAAAAAAAACTGGTATAGGCGTGCGTATGCAAATAACAGAGGTATGGAACTAATCAGAGTAAAGCGATGCGGTCGGCAGCTAGATCGGTTACTGCTGCTACAATGGCAGGTTATCAAGATTTAAGTGAGTTTGAACGTGGTGTTATAGTCGGCGCACGGGAGATGGGACATATCATTTTCGAGGTAGCGATAACATTTGGATGTTCGCTTACGACCATTTCACGAGTGTGCCGTGAATATCGGGAATCCGGTAAAACATTACATCTTTGACATCACTGTGACCGGAAAAAGATCGTGAAAGAACGGGACAAACAACGACCGACGAGAATCATTAAACGTGACAGATGTGCAANTTACATCTTCGACATCACTGTGACCGGAAAAAGATCGTGAAAGAACGGGACAAACAACGACCGACGAGAATCATTAAACGTGACAGATGTGCAACCCTTTCTAAAATTGGCGCAGATTGTATTTGTGGACTGCCCTGCAGGATTCAAGGTGTGAATTGCCTCCTGAATAACTGCAGACATTAGTCGAGTCCATGCCACGTCGTCTTGCGGCACTTCTGCGTGCTCGGTGGGGCCCTACACGATGTTAGGCAGGTGTACCAGTTTTTTTTTTTACTCTTCAGTGTACTACAGCACAGGTTACATGAGTCAATAAGTGTGAGAAACAGCTGAAATGCGTCGCGAGACAAGAAACCTCGCGGCACGCAAGAAAGTTGGCGGGATCGGATGGGACACTCGCCCGTCAGTCGATTCCTTCGCGCTGTTGAGAGATGATGGCAGGGTAGCTCTCGCCGAAAGTGACGCGCGGCTCACGTAAGATGGGCAAGAAGACGTGGCAAAAAAACCGAGGACGAAGCGGCAGCACGTGACGAGGGTCGATGCCTTTTGCAAGCCGGCCACACTGGCAGCGGACAGAATGATGAAGAGTTGTTCCCNCAGCACGTGACGAGGGTCGATGCCTTTTGCAAGCCGGCCACACTGGCAGCGGACAGAATGATGAAGAGTTGTTCCCTCGCCTGGACTGGGTGTTCGAGGCTTCTTTCGTTGGCACCTTGCCCAAGGGAACGAACGACAAAATATGAGCTCCGTGCTTAAGTCCATTCAAGGTTACTACGCACTTTTCTGAAGCCCTGCTGAAGTTCTATTTCCAGGATATTCCTCNCCGTGCTTAAGTCCATTCAAGGTTACTACGCACTTTTCTGAAGCCCTGCTGAAGTTCTATTTCCAGGATATTCCTCCGCCCTATGCAAACAAAGCTTAACCGAGTCACAAAAATTATACCAAAAGGACAGCGCACCATATTAGTGCGCACTCAGAGTATTAATATTTTGCATAAGAACTAATTATTACTAGTCATTACCAACACACACATTTTCTCACTGTTTTCATTCATATCAATTATAAATAAAACATCACGATTCATAATTTAAAAAAATATAATGTCAATTTAACAAAAATACGGTGTTTTTTATGTTAACGCAAGTATAAAACGTTTCTGATATGTAAAATATTTAAGAAACAACCAAACACGTACATACATGGAGATTGTTTCAAAAAGTGCGAAGAAACCGTGAATAGATTAAACATGAAATCACTCCCTTCTGCAACATTTTCACATTATTCTGATTTCACCCACTCGAATCACATTTAAAATTGAATGGGGGAGACGGGGTAGCAGGTTATGACTCGGCGTTAAGTTGAGCACATCATAACAAGTTAGGGGTTAATTAAAGCTTTTATTTACTGAATCTCTACAGGCGGAGCTTCACGTGGACTTACCAGGACGTTAGTAGCCGCGGTGGCGTAGTGGTCAGAATACTCTCCTCCTATCAAGGTGAACCGTGTTCGATTCCCGGCGGGGTCACTCCCAGGTTTTCGCATGCGGGGATCGTGCCGGACGACGCCGCTGGTAGGCGGGTTTTCTCGGGAATCTCCTGTTTCTCCCGCCCTTGCATTCCGACGCTGCTCCATACTCACTTGACTTCACCATCACCGGCTCTCAAGACCTCGATGTTAAGAGCCGCCAAAATCTCCCCACTCTACTCTCTGTACCAGCGCTTCTATGCAGCCTCAACAAATATTCCACTCTTGTCTTGACTCAGGGGGATGATCAACAACTGCACGTTAGTTGAACTCATTTTACTGGTGAATGAAGTTCCTTCACTAAGCCATATAGGAATCACGGAAATTTGTTCAGATAAGAGGGAAGTTTCCTTGCTATCTTCGATTTACGTATTTTCCCCCATAACTGAATTTTCGGAGTCAATATTTTAAAACCAAACTATTCAAGATATAGGGAACATCTGAAATGTTATTTAGAAATACAACTTAATTTTTTTACGTNATTTTAAAACCAAACTATTCAAGATATAGGGAACATCTGAAATGTTATTTAGAAATACAACTTAATTTTTTTACGTGATTAATTTCACATTAGTAATCGTAATCAAATATAACCTAATTTTTTAATAATTTCAATCCCACTTGGGAAAATATAGGTATAATTGAAAACGTACAAATTTCCAAAAATTCGTTAAGTAGTCCTCTATGTCATGTCTACCTTTGATTTGTTATGTATCGTAATACATTTTCGTTACGAAGATCTGTAAGATAAATTGAAGATGGAATGGATAATGCCCCCCAAAAGAGCGTGTACATCAAACCTGAGCCAAACTCCACACTGCAAACATTTTTTTTTTTTATAGTTTTGTAAGCAAGTCTTTGGAAAAAAAGTAAGTGTGTTTATTTCATTAATAGCCACAAGTAAATTAGAGCCAGTTTGACAACACATCACTGTGGAATGTGTAAATGTATATATGAGTTTTAACAAGCAAGTACTGTGGAATTAAGCGTATGGATATACAAAAGTTTGTATGTATCATTTAAAAAGTGCGTTGTAAGAGTGCAATGCCTTACTTCTGATACAAGAAAATGTTTGGTAACTAGAACCTTCAGAATTGTTTCAAAAATGAACAAAAATTAACTGTTCACGCTACAAACAAAAAAAAACATTTTAATATATGAACTATTCCTAGAACGTATAAAATACAGAGGCAACTTATGCCAGTTTTTTTANCAAAAAAAAACATTTTAATATATGAACTATTCCTAGAACGTATAAAATACAGAGGCAACTTATGCCAGTTTTTTTAGAGATAAAGTTTTTTTATAAAGAAGTTGTTGAAACTTAATAATACAGCTATAAAAAGCAGATGCTAATTCTAAGTTTGTAAGAGCAGACGAAATAGGTATAGTCTATTCACGGTTTCTTCACACTTTTTGAATTAAACCTTTGAAAAATTACCCCGTGTCTGACGTGTTTAGTTATTTCCTAAACATGTAATTTATCACAAGCGTTTTGTACCTCTGTTAACATAACAGTATTTTATTTTTCATTAAAAATATAGTTTAACTATATTTTCTTTTTAATTTATAACATTTCATTTATAATAAATATGAAAGAAAACAGTGAGAAAGCACGTGTGTTGGTAGTGCCTAGTAAGAAATAGTTCGCATGCAAAATATTATTGCGACTTAGTGCGCACGAATTCGGTGCGTTGTCGTTTGGTGTAATTTTCTATACTTAATAAAGCTTAGTTTGCACGAGGCGGAGGAATATCCTGGAAGTAGAACTTAAGCAGGGCTTCAGAAAAGTGTGAAGTAACCGTGAATGGATTATACTTAATAATTTCATGATCATCATATAGACAGGTTCTTTAAATTAATGTTTTCGTGTATCACAGTCCGATCTGGTCTTTTTGTGATGTTCGCCTCTAAAATATTTATTCCGAATAAAATTTTCAAAAACAGAAGCTCGTAACCTGGTTTGTATTATCTGAGGGGAGTAGGGACATATCAGATGTGTCCAGAGCTTCTTAAATAGTTACACGTTTATTATTAGGTACTGCCGTTTTAAAATCGATTTTACCAGAAAGTTGAGTTAACCGAGAACAACTTGAATTTGAAGTATTATTTTCGGTTCATTTCCGCGTAATTGTAATCGTGTTTGTATCCACGCAGTAATTGTTTCCTGACAATAACCGTANAAGGGAGTAGGGACATATCAGATGTGTCCAGAGCTTCTTAAATAGTTACACGTTTATTATTAGGTACTGCCGTTTTAAAATCGATTTTACCAGAAAGTTGAATTAACCGAAAACAACTTGAATTTGAAGTATTATTTTCGGTTCATTTCCGTGTAATTGTAATCGTGTTTGTATCCACGCAGTAATTGTTTCCTGACAATAACCGTACAGATGGCCTCACTCTTTCCNCGTAATTGTAATCGTGTTTGTATCCACGCAGTAATTGTTTCCTGACAATAACCGTACAGATGGCCTCACTCTTTCCTAATGAACGTCATGTTTCTGCATTTCAGTTTTAATTGGTTTGCTGTCCACGTGCACAGTTAATTTTTCCCCATCATTCCATTACCGGCGGGAAATTGAAAACATTAAAGAAGCGTTCCTGCAGTCGATATTTCGTTGCCGGTTGTTCGTCTGTAATGCTGAGCCATAAAATGTATATTTTTTTTACCATTTTGTAATTAGGTGGATGTTAAAACAATCACACTGGAAATAAAACGGTAAAGCAGTTTTAGTAACGCTGCCGACGTAATTGATCTAGTTTCCTGAAATTATGACCGGAGTTAACACTAGATTTAATGTGCTGGTCTATGCTGTAAACTAAAACAATTTTCGGCTGTCCTGTTCATGAATAACGGTTTTTCGAGAATATGCCTGGATCATACAAAATTAAAATTAAAATNTGTTCATGAATAACGGTTTTTCGAGAATATGCCTGGATCATACAAAATTAAAATTAAAATTTTTGAATAAACTATATAGTCTGTTAAAATTAAAACAGGCGTACGTTAAAATCTCAGATTTTTTTATTCCGCCTGGATAGGCCGCCGAACGGCACTCAGAACTTCAGGGTACCACTTCTTATTAAAAAAAATGTACTACATGTTTAAATGATGCCCGTTCGGAATATCACTTTAAAAAAACATACCACATCCAACGAGATTCAGTTTCCTGTTTTCAATTTATAGTAAGTTTTTTTTTTCGAAAATGAAGATGGCCGAACTGTCGTTTACACGGTAATTTTTAGTTACGACTACAAACGTGCAGGATACATAAAGTTGCTGAGAAACGTACAGCACACGGTTTTCTTCAATATTACACCACGAAATGATAGGGTCAGCGCTGAGAATCTCAAGAGGCGGGCTGTCGACGGCATGTTAGCTCAGTGCGTTGTGCATACAGGCGATGAGGTGGGCATGAGGTGGGCGTACCTTTGCCACCCGTGTTAAGTAGTATTCTACTCAGGTTGGGAATTTCAATGCTTTTCGAACGGCAACTAAAAATTTTCGCCACCAGGCTGCACTGGTGTCAAATATGTAATGGAGTATTCCGTTTTGTATGTAAGTAAATTAGATAATTGAAATTAAGAAATATATATATATATATATATATATATAATTGTTTAAAATCTTTCTATTTGTATTGTTTCAGAAACTACGTAAAGAATAAACTTTGTTCTTAACCGTAGAGTGGAAATATAACGAAATATGTCCACGTGTTTAATAATCTGTCGTAAAACTGGGTTTAGCAAAACGTTTGCTTGCGCAATTAATTAATATATGTATGACATCTGAATGAAAAAAGTGAAAATGGTTAAAAACATAATTGTTAGGGCTTTTCTGCGCAGTTTTCATTGAAGAAAAGGAGAAAAGTACAAAGTTTCTTTTNGGTTAAAAACATAATTGTTAGGGCTTTTCTGCGCAGTTTTCATTGAAGAAAAGGAGAAAAGTACAAAGTTTCTTTTGATGACAGCTATACAATTTCGCACTTAAATTCGTAATGTTTTTACATTTAAACAAGCTTGCTTATAAAAGGTCAATGTCTGGCACAGCTGTATTTTCACTGTTTGCTATTGTAAACACCATTGGAGGTCGTGAATAATAGTCACGAAATAAATTTAGTGTCTACAATTGTGGCTGGGGTAAGGTTATAAAAATTCCAGCCAAACACGAACATTTGCGCACAAATAAATAGAATTTCNCTACAATTGTGGCTGGGGTAAGGTTATAAAAATTCCAGCCAAACACGAACATTTGCGCACAAATAAATAGAATTTCTCCATTTGCCACTAGCTTAAAAGTGACCTCATCGGAACACCAGTGCACCATGCGGCGGAAATTTTCCCTATGCCAAACTCTCCTAAAATAAATCTCGTTTTGCTCCCAGCATGAGTAGAAAAAACCTCACCGGTGGCTATCCCGCGATTTTAGGCCTCGGACAAGCGACATATCTCTAGCCAGGCCAGCTGAGGTGGACACAGTTCCTGACACAAAAGATTTCCCCAGAACATAAACATTTATTTCAACAATTCCCCAAAATTTAAAAACGAATTTTTCCACAACTCACTGATTATTCCATACCTGAAATGCTGCTGCAATATAAATGAAAGACATCTGTCATGTGATAAAATACTGTCAAACAACCACATCGTGACACTATTACATTTTTTNGCAATATAAATGAAAGACATCTGTCATGTGATAAAATACTGTCAAACAACCACATCGTGACACTATTACATTTTTTCAAAATCTTATCAATTAAACGATCCAAAGAAACAAAATACGGAATAATAAACGCTTTGAAGGTATAAAGGCTAAAAATAGGCTATAACATTACTCTTGTTTAAATAGCCTTGTACATCATTTAGCATATGTATGTATTTATTCATTTATTTATATATGTAGATTATTATCTCAATCCTTAGACTGTAACTACATTTTATGGCCATTTATGATGGATCGCAGTCATTGTAGTTTATGTTCTTCACGGTATCAGTATGTGCTGCGAATTTGTGGTCATTAATACAGTAAAATTTTGGCATGTGCTGCGAATTTATGGTAATTATGCAATACAATTTGAAGAAAAAAAAATCCTCCAGTCCTAAAATATTTGCCATGAACTTAGTTCGTGCACTCGTACATGTTTATCTTGCGGCAAGGCGGAACTCTTAAATGTACACTGCAGGGAAAGGCAAATGACTATATTACTACCGTAACATCTCTATAAATTTTNGGTTAAAAACATAATTGTTAGGGCTTTTCTGCGCAGTTTTCATTGAAGAAAAGGAGAAAAGTACAAAGTTTCTTTTAATGACAGCTATATAATTTCGCACTTTAATTCGTTATGTTTTTACATTTAAACAAGCTTGCTTATAAACGGTCAATGTCTGGCACAGCTGTATTTTCACTGTTTGCTATTGTAAACACCATTGGAGGTCGTGAATAATAGTCACGAAATAAATTTAGTACCTACAATTGTGGCTGGGGTAAGGTTATAAAAATTCCAGCCAAACACGAACATTTGCGCACAAATAAATAGAATTTCTCCATTTGCCACTAGCTTAAAAGTGACCTCATCGGAACACCAGTGCACCATGCGGCGGAAATTTTCCCTATGCCAAACTCTCCTAAAATAAATCTCGTTTTGCTCCCAGCATGAGTAGAAAAAACCTCACCGGTGGCTATCCCGCGATTTTAGGCCTCGGACAAGCGACATATCTCTAGCCAGGCCAGCTGAGGTGGACACAGTTCCTGACACAAAAGATTTCCCCAGAACATACAAATTTATTTCAACAATTCCCCAAAATTTAAAAACGAATTTTTCCACAACTCACTGATTATTCCATACATGAAATGCTGCTGCAATATAAATGAAAGACATCTGTCATGTGATAAAATACTGTCAAACAACCACATCGTGACACTATTACATTTTTTAAAAATCTTATTAATTAATATGATCCAAAGAAACAAAATACGGAAAAATAAACCCTTTGAAGGTATATAGGCTAAAAATAGGTTATAACATTACTCTTGTTTAAATAGCCTTGTACATCATTAAGCATATGTATGCATTTATTCATTTATTTATATATGTAGATTATTATCTCAATCCTTAGACTGTAACTACATTTTATGGCCATTTATGATGGATCGCAGTCATTGTAGTTTATGTTCTTCACGGTATCAGTATGTGCTGCGAATTTGTGGTCATTAATACAGTAAAATTTTGGCATGTGCTGCGAATTTATGATAATTAATGCAATACAATTTGAAGAAAAAAAAATCCTCCAGTCCTAAAATATTTGCCATGAACTAAGTTCGTGCACTCGTACATTTTGTTTATCTTGCGGCTAGGCGGAACTCTTAAATGTACACTGCAGGGAAAGGCAAATGACTATATTACTACCGTAACATCTCTATAAATTTTTTTTCTTAAAATATTAAATTTATAATAAATTAAACAATATAGTAAGGGGGCGAGATATATTCTTCATATAAGACAGATTCCTACTCCAAACCTGCTTGAAAAAGATAGAATTAAAAAAAAGCTATTTTTCCGAACATTTAATTTGCCCCAGTATCAGTTAAAGATCGTACAGAGGAGATAAATATGGCATGTGTGATCTGGTGTTATTCGAGTGTTCGAAACTGGGTGTGTCCGAAACTGGCAGGACGAATGTCGAATGACAAAAAGTAATCTGTCCGCAGAAAAAGAAAATTTAAATTTGTGCACGAGTGGTCCGTTAGAAGCGAAAAACTGGACGTTTCTGCCACCAATGATCTAATCACCTAGAGTTTCGTTGCACTTTTAGCTCAAAAGAAGTTTGGCGAGGTGTTCGAATGATATTTCTTATAAAGAGACACGATAAATGCCGTCTCGAGTAACGTGAGATTTGAATTAGCCATGCGAGTTTACATGAGGAGTGGTGAAAACCTGTTACCAAGTGAAAAACTCTCCCTNATATTTCTTATAAAGAGACACGATAAATGCCGTCTCGAGTAACGTGAGATTTGAAGTAGCCATGCGAGTTTACATGAGGAGTGGTGAAAACCTGTTACCAAGTGAAAAACTGTCCCTAGTCCTATACAACACAGCATGAATTTTCTTGCCTAGTGGTACACTCATTGCCATAAAGTTTTCGCACTTCAAATAATATGTATAAATGGGATTAAATGTACCACCAGCAACGGGACCTATGAGACAAAACAATTATTACTACTTCGAGGCGAATAAGTGGTTTCTTCCAAAAAAAAATGGTATAGTTGTCTAGTATATTGTTGTACCACACCTCAGCATGGATACGTACAAGGATGCGGTACCGTATATGGTCTTAGAGACGTGATACGTTATCTGTGGGGGNAGTATATTGTTGTACCACACCTCAGCATGGATACGTACAAGGATGCGGTACCGTATATGGTCTTAGAGACGTGTTACGTTATCTGTGGGGGGATCTTTCCGTAGAAGTTGTAACTGTCATTCCATATGCTGCAGACTCGTTGATGGTTGAAGTTGCTGTATCAGCTTTACCTGCTTTAACAGGCACAGGCACGACATCTTGGGAACAGGTTGCAGTTCCCAAAACGCCCTACGTGCTATCGTAAGGAAATGTGTTCGGTTCGTCTGTTATCCTACTCGGCGTCTTTTTCCAGCAATTGTGTTCGTCTATGTTTTCTTCATTGTTTTTTTCGTTAAGTTTATTTTGCTTTCTATATACACCATCCTCATTGTTCGTTNGGATCTTTCCGTAGAAGTTGTAACTGTCATTCCATATGCTGCAGACTCGTTGATGGTTGAAGTTGCTGTATCAGCTGGATCCATACCTGCTTTAACAGGCACAGGCACGACATCTTGGGAACAGGTTGCAGTTCCCAAAACGCCCCACGTGCTATCGTAAGGAAATGTGTTCGGTTCGTCTGTGTTATCCTACTCGGCGTCTTTTTCCAGCAATTGTGATCGTCTATGTTTTCTTCATTGTTTTTTTCGTTAAGTTTATTTTGCTTTCTATATACACCGTCCTCATTGTTCGTTTGAAATCCTCTCATTCTGGTGAGTTCGTCTGTTTTTTCCTCGTTGAATATTCTGAGTATGCACATTTTCTAGCCATTGCCTACGTCTGTGTTGCCTTTATTGCTTCGCCAGTCTCATTTAGCAATTTTCCTGTATACACCGTACTCTTTATTTGTTGGTTAATCCCCACATGGCACATATATATCGAATGGATCTGTAATGGATGTCACTTTGTGACATTTGGGATATGCAAGTATATCTAGAAATAGAAAATTTACATCCACAGTACTTCTCAGATATATTCAAATATCCAGCTTGTATCAAAAATGTTACTTGGATAATATGGATATCTTATAAATGTTTTAGATAATTTTAGAAAAACAGAAAAAATCTAAAACTATAATTACTTTATTTTGTATTTAAAATATGTAAAAAAAAATGCATCAACCTATAATTGAAAATGTATAAAAAAAACACACTGGGAAATATACTTTAATTTGAAAGGCCCCCAAAATATATTCATACATTTATAGTCTCATATAAAAAAAATAAACATTCGAAATAATTTTAAATTTTCAAATAGACATTCGTTTCGCAGCCAAAAAATATCCACAATATGATTCGGAATTATTTTATATGTAAACTGTAAACATTACGCCCTATATAAAACATTTTATAATATAAGCTTTTATTATGATATGTTATCTTTATGTTTTTTATTTGTGTTTTATTGTATTTATAATTGTATTTGTTTTTGTAATTTGCATATCCAAATTTTATTAATGAATTTTACATATATCCCATATCATGGAACTACCTTAGTTGGGTATCAGGATCAATAGGAACGATACAAATTAAGTAAAATAAATAAGTACAAATCAATAAATTATACTACATTGTTAAGACAATCTTGGAAGCAATAAATAAGATATCCATAGAAATATTGCCAAAAAAGAAATATCAAATGTTTATATAGTAAATAGTAATATTTTGTATGTACTACGATATATCCAATAATATCCATAGGATATTCACTTTTGGGATTGGATGACTTAGAGATTTTGTGGACGTAATTTGGATATCTAGCGGATAGCCACTGCTATCTGCACTGAGGTGAAGATTTAGTTACAGGTAACATGCAAATTTGTTTAAAAAGTACATGTTTATAATTAACAATGGTTTGTTAACTCAGTCTGCTGTTGCTAGAAACATCTGAATTCGTTCCTTTGAACTAAATAACTATTAAAAAAAACAGAATAATCATTTAGTGGTTTAAATGTCATCTGTATTTATTAATTACGTGTTAGTATTTTACAAATACGTTAAACTAATCGGTTTGGTTACCATAAACCTCATAAATTTCATGGTGGAATAGAATCAATATTTAGTTAGAAGTAAATAAGCCTTTGTTTACCTAGAACAATCTGATGTATATTATTACAGAATTTGTTGCGGAAACAAAATTTGCTTGCTCCAATAATAATTACGACAACAGCAGTGTTCATTTGTAAATTTATTTGTGCTTGGTAGTTGTCTAAACAATCCCAATGAAACAAGTTTAACAGGAAACGAAAAGTAAAACTGTAAAAATTTACAGCGTTTATTTAACTACGTATCCTATATTGAAAAAATATGGTATATATTTAAAAGTAATCGTAATGCGTCAGAAACCACGTTAACTGAGGGTATAAAAGATATCGTGTTCGGGCGCTAAATATCCGCGTCCGAAACGCGGTCCAGTTGTCACATTTTTGTGATAACCGAAACCACTTAATGTACGTAGACAAATCTACAGTTGCACCAAAGAAATCTTACAGGTTTGTTGCAACCAAGTATGTGCAATACAATAATTCGGTTTTAGCAATAAAATATTTCATTTGCGTGTACAAACAATCAATTTGTTTGTGCCAGACAAACTTTGTTTTATTCAATGAAACCTTTTTCTTATTATGAGTTCTTGTTTCGTTCTTCATAGCGATAACTGACTAGGTTAACAGCAGCCGATACTGATTCGATTCATTATTTTATTATTATTTAATTTTTTAAATTTCTGGTTTTATGTGACTTACGACGAAGTGTTGCAGTAGCGTATGCACAAATTAATGGTTCAGTTAATCACTTACCTCCACTGAAATAACAGTTATAATTATTTAGGTTACGTCTTCGAAACCTTTTGCGGAGGTTCTGAAACCATCATTGTTAACATTGCAGCTGACAGAACCAATTTTTCAGAACTGAAATGTGACGAAAGCAGTCAAAGAGATATCATAACTTAATATAGGAATTTTACAGTTGTCCTTGCGCTGGTAGTTTTCATCTTCCTCCTTGTCAGCAGTATCGTTATTTCCTGTTAAACTATCGTAAGAGATAAACCATCTGAAAGAATTGAAACTTTCCACAAGCNTATCGTTATTTCCTGTTAAACTATCGTAAGAGATAAACCATCTGAAAGAATTGAAACTTTCCACAAGCGTATAAAAATTAGGTCTCAATTTATCTTATGATTTATTTCCTTTTCTGTTTAATTTATTAACACTCTAAAATGGTGAACGTCTACCTAAAAACACTAGAAACTGGTAATAGTTTCTGTTAGGTTGTGTGTCAGGGCTTGCAGTTATTTGCAAACATTTCTATATTCTTAGTTTTTTATTTTGTTGGGTTAACGTTGTGTGCGTGCAGTTATTTGTCACTGCCACCAACTGCTTTTTTTTTTTTTTGTTTTATTACGCTTGCCTCCATATTGAACAATGGCGAACTCTGGTGTTTGAAGTGAAACTCAGTGTTGTTTTGCATTCCGTTCGGCCGGACGTCATGCGGCCAAACTCAGTCAAAAAATGGTCGACGGCTTCCCTAATTAACGTGATGCCCTTGACAGTTACACTAAGAGAGAAACGTTATGAGAGCTGCATTCTTTCCCATTGCATACTAATGAGAAATTCCCTAATGCGTTTCAGTAATTGAAACTCCCGAAAGAAGAAAACATTTACTTGTCGGAAAATATAAAAAATGAAAAGAAAAAAAAAATGTATCACTTGTTAAAAGTTTGAGAAAATCCAAAAAATTGTTTTGTAGTCATAGCTTTAATATTTAATTAATTTTTTTAAAGAACCGTAGACCTTAAATCAGAGAGATAACAATATTATTTATTAAGACTGTGCGTGCTATTCACCAATAATTCCGCATCTCATTTTTTCAATGTATTCTTCACATAAGGCTGTGTTGGTGAAGAAGATTTGAGTGATGGCGAAATTAACCCAGGAGCGTGGGCTGGAGGAAAGTGAGGGGACGAAAAAATTACGCGAATACTTTTATAATCTGTTCGCAGATTCTTCACAATTTACGAAACAAACCTTTGAAAAATCACCCCACGTATGATGAGCTTGGTTTCTTCCTAAATATGTATTGTGCTACAATCGTTGTATACTTGTGTTACAATAAAGTAACTTATTTTTTATTAAATCGAACTTTCACGTATATATAAGCTGTAAAATATAATATTTCATTTATAATACGTGTAAATAAAACAGTGATAAAATAGGTGTGTTGGTAATACCTAGTAGGACATAGTTCTTATTTAATATGTAATTACACTGAGCGCGCACGAATGCGGTACGTTGGCCTTTGGTGTAATATTCTAGACTCGGTTAAGTTTTGTTTGCACGAGGCGGAGGAATATACTAGAAGTAGAACTTAAGCAGGGCTTCAGAAATGTTTGAAGTTAACGTGAATGGAATATACCAAACATATTATTTCAACCCATTTCGGAAATGCACATCACGAAATAGTCAAAAGTTCTGAAGCTCGTAAATCATTTTTCACTTTACGATTATTATTTCGTTATTCGCCAGCATTGGTAAAACTCGTTACACACGATATTATTTTTCGGCGTATTTTGACAACTCCTCGACACACGCAAACAAATGCGCGTCTACACGCCTGGTAATTAAGGGTAAAATTTCCTTCTCAAGAATGTACTCGGAACTTAGTGTGTGCAGAGTCAAGATGGCCGAGAAGACAAGATATAATAAATATAATTGTTATACCTTTAAACGGAGGTTATTATTAAGGCATTAGATATGCATCGTGAGGATTTTGGCAGCGCCACGTAAACAAACTGCGCTCGGTTGCTTGGACTGAGGATTGGAAACACTGGAAAATACCGGAATTTCCGTCGTCTGGGATCTTGATGCCGGTACCACAGTTGCCAGTTAGGTATGCTATCGCATGCAGCACGCTCTATCACAAAAAAAAGGCAGTAAAAATAATACTTTGCTTTGAAGTATGTTGGTGGACTACGTAAGTGATTTACGGTCGTGTGATACTTTGTGACATTTGGGATATGCAAGTATATCTAGAAATAGAAAATTTACATCCACAGTACTTCTCAGATATATTAAAATATCCAGCTTGTATCAAAAATGTTACTTGGATAATATGGATATCTTATAAATGTTTTAGATAATTTTAGAAAAACAGAAAAAATCTAAAACTATAATTACTTTATTTTGTATTTAAAATATGTAAAAGAAAATGCATCAACCTATAATTGAAAATGTATTAAAAAAAACACACTGGGAAATATACTTTAATTTGAAAGGCCCCCAAAATATATTCATACATTTATAGTCTCATATAAAAAAATAAACATTCGAAATAATTTTAAATTTGCAAATAGACATTCGTTTCGCAGCCAAAAAATATCCACAATATGATTCGGAATTATTTTATATGTAAACTGTAAACATTACGCCCTATATAAAACATTTTATAATATAAGCTTTTATTATGATATGTTATCTTTATGTTTTTTATTTGTGTTTTATTGTATTTATAATTGTATTTGTTTTTGTAATTTGCATATCCAAATTTTATTAATGAATTTTACATATATCCCATATCATGGAACTACCTTAGTTGGGTATCAGGATCAATAGGAACGATACAAATTAAGTAAAATAAATAAGTACAAATCAATAAATTATACTACATTGTTAAGACAATCTTGGAAGCAATAAATAAGATATCCATATAAATATTGCCAAAAAAGAAATATCAAATGTTTATGTAGTAAATAGTAATATTTTGTATGTACTACGATATATCCAATAATATCCATAGGATATTCACTTTTGGGATTGGATGACTTAGAGATTTTGTGGACGTAATTTGGATATCTAGCGGATAGCCACTGCTATCTGCACTGAGGTGAAGATTTAGTTACAGGTAACATGCAAATTTGTTTAAAAAGTACATGTTTATAATTAACAATGGTTTGTTAACTCAGTCTGCTGTTGCTAGAAACATCTGAATTCGTTCCTTTGAACTAAATAACTATAAAAAAAAACAGAATAATCATTTAGTGGTTCCAATGTCATCTGTATTTATTAATTACGTGTTAGTATTTTACAAATACGTTAAACTAATCGGTTTGGTTACCATAAACCTCATAAATTTCATGGTGGAATAGAATCAATATTTAGTTAGAAGTAAATAAGCCTTTGTTTACCTAGAACAATCTGATGTATATTATTACAGAATTTGTTGCGGAAACAAAATTTGCTTGCTCCAATAATAATTACGACAACAGCAGTGTTCATTTGTAAATTTATTTGTGCTTGGTAGTTGTCTAAACAATCCCAATGAAACAAGTTTAACAGGAAACGAAAAGTAAAACTGTAAAAATTTACAGCGTTTATTTAACTACGTATCCTATATTGAAAAAATATGGTATATATTTAAAAGTAATCGTAATGCGTCAGAAACCACGTTAACTGAGGGTACTAAAAGATATCGTGTTCGGGCGCTAAATATCCGCGTCCGAAACGCGGTCCAGTTGTCACATTTTTGTGATAACCGAAACCACTTAATGTACGTAGACAAATCTACAGTTGCACCAAAGAAATCTTACACGTTTGTTGCAACCAAGTATGTGCAATACAATAATTCGGTTTTAGCAATAAAATATTTCATTTGCGTGTACAAACAATCAATTTGTTTGTGCCAGACAAACTTTGTTTTATTCAATGAAACCTTTTTCTTATTATGAGTTCTTGTTTCGTTCTCCATAGCGATAACTGACTAGGTTAACAGCAGCCGATACTGATTCGATTCATTATTTTATTATTATTTAATTTTTTAAATTTCTGGTTTTATGTGACTTACGACGAAGTGTTGCAGTAGCGTATGCACAAATTAATGGTTCAGTTAATTACTTACCGCCACTGAAATAACAGTTATAATTATTTAGGTTACGTCTTCGAAACCTTCTGCGGAGGTTCTGAAACCATCATTGTTCATATTGCAGCTGACAGAACCAATTTTTCAGAACTGAAATGTGACGAAAGCAGTCAAAGAGATATCATAACTTAATATAGGAATTTTACAGTTGTCCTTGCGCTGGTAGTTTTCATCTTCCTCCTTTTCAGCAGTATCGTTATTTCCTGTTAAACTATCGTAAGAGATAAACCATCTGAAAGAATTGAAACTTTCCACAAGCGTATAAAACTTAGGTCTCAATTTATCTTATAATTTATTTCCTTTTCTGTTTAATTTATTAACACTCTAAAATGGCGAACGTCTACCTAAAAACACTGGAAACTGGTAATAGTTTCTGTTAGGTTGTGTGCTAGGGCTTGCAGTTATTTGCAAACATTTCTTTATTCTTAGTTTTTTGTTGGGTTAACGTTGTGTGCGTGCAGTTATTTTTCACTGCCACCAACTGCTTTTTTTTTTTTTTTATTACGCTCGCCTCCATATTGAACAATGGCGAACTCTGGTGTTTGAAGTGAAACTCAGTGTTGTTTTGCATTCCGTTCGGCCGGACGTCATGCGGCCAAACTCAGTCAAAAAATGGTCGACGGCTTCCCTAATTAACGTGATGCCCTTGACAGTTACACTAAGAGAGAAACGTTATGAGAGCTGCATTCTTTCCCATTGCATACTAATGAGAAATTCCCTAATGCGNGTTATGAGAGCTGCATTCTTTCCCATTGCATACTAATGAGAAATTCCCTGATGCGTTTCAGTAATTGAAACTCCCGAAAGAAGAAAACATTTACTTGTCGGAAAATATAAAAAATGAAAAGAAAAAAAAATATTTCTCACTTGTTAAAAGTTTGAGAAAATCCAAAAAATTGTTTTGTAGTCATAGCTTTAATATTTAATTAATTTTTTTAAAGAACCGTAGACCTTAAATCAGAGAGATAACAATATTATTTATTAAGACTGTGCGTATTCTTCACATAAGGCTGTGTTGGTGAAGAAGATTTGAGTGATAGCGAAATTAACCCAGGAGCGTGGGCTGGAGGAAAGTGAGGGGACGAAAAAATCACGCGAATACTTTTATAATCTGTTCGCAGAATCTTCACAATTTATGAAACAAACCTTTGAAAAATCACCCCACGTATGATGAGCTTGGTTTCTTCCTGAATATGTATTGTGCTGCAATCGTTGTATACTTGTGTTACAATAAAGTAACTTATTTTTTATTAAATCGAACTTTCACGTATATCTAAGCTGTAAAATATAATATTTCATTTATAATACGTGTAAATAAAACAGTGATAAAATAGGTGTGTTGGTAATACCTAGTAGGAAATAGTTCTTATTTAATATGTAATTACACTGAGCGCGCACGAATGCGGTACGTTGTGCCTTTGGTGTAATATTCTAGACTCGGTTAAGCTTTGTTTGCACGAGACGGAGGAATATACTAGAAGTAGAACTTAAGCAGGGCTTCAGAAATGTTTTAAGTTAACGTGAATGGAATATACCTAACATATTATTTCAACCCATTTCGGAAATGCACATCACGAAATAGTCAAAAGTTCTGAAGCTCGTAAATCATTTTTCACTTTACGATTATTATTTCGTTATTCGCCAGCATTGGTAAAACTCGTTACACACGATATTATTTTTCGGCGTATTTTGACAACTCCTCGACACACGCAAACAAATGCGCGTCTACACGCCTGGTAATTAAGGGTAAAATTTCCTTCTCAAGAATGTACTCGGAACTTAGTGTGTGCAGAGTCAAGATGGCCGAGAAGACAAGATATAATAAATATAATTGTTATACCTTTAAACGGAGGTTATTATTAAGGCATTATATATGCATCGTGAGGATTTTGGCAGCGCCACGTAAACAAACTGCGCTCGGTTGCTTGGACTGAGGATTGAAAACACTGGAAAATACCGGAATTTCCGTCGTCTGGGATCTTGATGCCGGTACCACAGTTGCCAGTTAGGTATGCTATCGCATGCAGCACGCTCTATCACAAAAAAAAGGCAGTAAAAATAATACTTTGCTTTGAAGTATGTTGGTGGACTACGTAAGTGATTTACGGTCGTGTGAAACACAACGCTAAACATATTAATTGAAGTCCGGTTTTCAGGTGCTAGTATGGATAAACCGGGAAAGGTAACGAGCTTGATAACGAGCTTTGCCAACTTTTTAAGCAAATATTTCACTTCAGTGATTAATTACATTGTAGCTATTTTTTACTCAATACATGTGTAGAATTCACCGTGATAAAAATTCCATGCTAAACGAATGTCTAAGAGAAAAGAACTGCCTTGCAGAAATATGTATAGGCTTAATAACATTACACAATTTTAGTTGTTGCCATATATCATAAATTTCAAACTTTCAGTAGCAAATGACATGGATATTCAAGCCCCTATTATGATTTCCCGTAGCCTCTTAAGTTGTCAACATTAATTCTTATAACTATGATAATATTTTTGTATTTAACCTTCTTTGAATCATTTAACATATTTTCAGATAGAATTACGTATAATTGTATTCTTAACCATTGCTTACTTCTAACATATTTTGAACTTTGATATTTCTCTGACAGGTGACACGAATATTTTAGCTGCTATAAATAGGTATATGCCACGAGGCCTGTTAAATTATCAACTTAATTATTTAAAACATTTATCATAGTATTTATATATATTTTTTGAAAATGTTAACATAATTTGCTATAAGGAGAATACTTCTTTGAGTTGCCAATAAACTTTGCTTTAGGAAAACTCTGTGACCTCTTCTAGCATGGCCTTGTCAAAAATCGCTCTCTCCTTGGAAGCATTACGCTCCGACTCCAAAGGAAAATGCATCGGATCGCAGTCTGCCGTTTTTCTCCAAAACGTACCCGAGATCTCGTGTGTCGACACGAGTGCCGGAGGGATTACCACGCGTGCTGAAGTTCCTCTGAAATGTTCCAAGCTGTTCCCTCGTTGACGCAGCAGCTAATTAAGCATTGTTTGGCTGCTCGCGTCGTACTGCGCATGTAGCGGGTCCCGAGTCGTTTGTGAATACTCCGCCGTGTGCTTTCGCCAAGCGTTCACCTACTGCGTGCTCTAGAAGTGATTTTTTTTCCTGTTGCCAGTAAGCGCCAAGTAAATTTTTTTTGCAGCTGTTTACCAAACTACGATATTAACGTGCTTAGATAACATTATTACATTGATAAGACATTTTCAAGAGGCAAACACAATATTAGGCATACAGTACATTTTTTTTGCGATATGCAATTTGCAATCGAAAGAAAACATCAGAAAGCAAGTTTACGTCTCTGAGTGTGTAGCACGTGAAACTGTGGCAGGTACATAATAAAAGGGAGTTCTGTATATACAGAAGAATCAGGGGCCTCGGAGAAAAGGAAAACTAAATAATGAGTTCGTGGAGCCAATATTCAGTGAAATTAAAACCCTAATTTCTCGCAAACTACTTATACGAGTTAAATGATCTACATATCGTGGGATTCGTCTTACGATTATGTATAGGATGACATTAAATTGGATCCGATGTAGGTATAAATTCAAAAGAAATATCGTAGTGTAGTTGTTAGACTACTCGACTCCCACCAAGGCGAACCGGGTTCAATTCCCGGCGGGGTCGATCCCGGATTTTCGCACTTGGGAATCGTGCCAGACTGCGCTGATAGCCGGCGGGTTTTCTCGGGGGTCTTCCGTTTCCCTCACCCTTGAATTCCGGCGTTGCTCCATACTCTCTTCGTTTTACACTCGTCGGCTCTCAAGACCAATATGTTAAGAGCCGCCGAAATCTCTCCAATCCGCTACAAAAAAGTAATCATTCTCCTGAAAATTGAGATAGTTCGCACACTCTAGCCGCGTTAGGGATGGCCGGAGTTCTGTNACTGCCTTGCAGAAATATGTATAGGCTTAATAACATTACACAATTTTAGTTGTTGCCATATATCATAAATTTCAAAATTTCAGTAGCAAATGACATGGATATTCAAGCCCCTATTATGATGTCCCGTAGCCTCTTAAGTTGTCAACATTAATTCTTATAACTATGATAATATTTTTGTATTTAACCTTCTTTGAATNTTCCCGTAGCCTCTTAAGTTGTCAACATTAATTCTTATAACTATGATAATATTTTTGTATTTAACCTTCTTTGAATCATTTAACATATTTTCAGATAGAATTACGTATAATTGTATTCTTAACCATTGCTTACTTCTAACATATTTTGAACTTTGATATTTCTCTGACAGGTGACACGAATATTTTAGCTGCTATAAATAGGTATATGCCACGAGGCCTGTTAAATTATCAACTTAATTATTTAAAACATTTATCATAGTATTTATATATATTTTTTGAAAATGTTAACATAATTTGCTATAAGGAGAATACTTCTTTGAGTTGCCAATAAACTTTGCTTTAGGAAAACTCTGTGACCTCTTCTAGCATGGCCTTGTCAAAAATCGCTCTCTCCTTGGAAGCATTACGCTCCGACTCCAAAGGNACTCTGTGACCTCTTCTAGCACGGCCTTGTCAAAAATCGCTCTCTCCTTGGAAGCATTACGCTCCGACTCCAAAGGCAAATGCATCGGATCGCAGTCTGCCGTTTTTCTCCAAAACGTACCCGAGCTCTCGTGTGTCGACACGAGTGCCGGAGGGATTACCACGCGTGCTGAAGTTCCTCTGAAATGCTCCAAGCTGTTCCCTCGTTGACGCAGCAGCTAATTAAGCATTGTTTGGCTGCTCGCGTCGTACTGCGCATGTAGCGGGTCCCGAGTCGTTTGTGAATACTCCGCCGTGTGCTTTCGCCAAGCGTTCACCTACTGCGTGCTCTAGAAGTGATTTTTTTTCCTGTTGCCAGTAAGCGCCAAGTAAATTTTTTTTACAGCTGTTTACCAAACTACGATATTAACGTGCTTAGATAACATTATTACATTGATAAGACATTTTCAAGTGCCAAACACAATATTAGGCATACAGTACATTTTTTTTGCGATATGCAATTTGCAATCTAAAGAAAACATCAGAAAGCAAGTTTACGTCTCTGAGTGTGTAGCACGTGAAACTGTGGCAGGTACACAATAAAAGGGAGTTCTGTATATACAGAAGAATCAGAGGCCTCGGAGAAAAGGAAAACTAAATAATGAGTTCGTGGAGCCAATATTCAGTAAAATTAAAACCATCATTTCTCGCAAACTATATATCCGATTTAAATGATCTACATATCGTAGGATTCGTCTTAAAAATATGTATAATATGACATGTAATTGGATCCGGCGTAGGTAGAAATTCAAAAGAAATATAGAAAAAATTTTAAAATGTAACCAAAGAATTATCTCTATCTCAGAAACTGCTAACACCACACTCACCAGACTCATTTCAATCGACAGAGCACACCTTATAACTACAGGAATATGCTATCTATAGTGGTCAGTCTGGCCAAATTAATACGAGAGAAAAGGAAAACTAAATAATGAGTTCGTGGAGCCAATATTCAGTGAAATTAAAACCCTAATTTCTCGCAAACTACTCATACGAGTTAAATGATCTACATATCGTGGGATTCGTCTTACGATTATGTATAGGATGACATTAAATTGGATCCGATGTAGGTAGAAATTCAAAAGAAATATCGTAGTGTAGTTGTTAGACTACTCGACTCCCACCAAGGCGAACCGGGTTCAATTCCCGGCGGGGTCGATCCCGGATTTTCGCACTTGGGAATCGTGCCAGACTGCGCTGATAGCCGGCGGGCTTTCTCGGGGGTCTTCCGTTTCCCTCACCCTTGAATTCCGGCGTTGCTCCATACTCTCTTCGTTTCACACTCGTCGGCTCTCAAGACCAATATGTTAAGAGCCGCCGAAATCTCTCCAATCCGCTACAAAAAAAGTAATCATTCTCCTGAAAATTGAGATAGTTCGCACACTCTAGCCGCGTTAGGGATGGCCGGAGTTCTGTTCCCTGTAGATTCATATTAATTAAGGATTTTCGTGGTCCCCAGTGATAGCTCAAGGTGGATTCTGAATTGGCACTTTATTACAAGTCTTGGCCGATACCTTCCCCGTTCGTGACTATCCGACGAAGAAAAATAACTAATATGTAAACTTTTAATATTTAGAGTCAGGTCAAGTGTCCTCAGAGCCCTATTAATAATGTAAAATTTCTGTTGTCATAAATACTATTATAGGTTACATGAATCAAAAATTTGTAACATGCTAAGATTTAAGTGACTTCCGCTAGGCAGACTGTAGACTCACAATTCCGCAAGGTTTTGGATCTAATCCAGGGTAGGACATGGAAAAATTTAATTAACCGTTTATTATAGGCAGTGGTAAAACCTCCCCTGCGACTGACTTCAAAAATAATCTCTACATGATCACATTTCTCAAAACCTCCCCTGAGACTAAATAATATCTACACGATCACATTTCTGAAGTTAAAATTTTTGCAGGAGGCTTTTTGTTCACATTTATTATACTAGTAATTACCACGCTGAAAATGCAAGCAAATTTGTTATTTTAGTTGCAGAGCACAAACGTCTCCTAATAAATTTTGATGAAAATTTGCAATTTCAAACAGAATAACGAAACAAGTTTTGCCAATACAATTTAAAATATTCACAAAAGAGGAAAAATTGTTTCAAGTAGGATCCCTAGAAATGAACGTAAAAATTCTGATTCACCTGTGTGATTAGTAATGGGTATAAATTTTAAAAAGAACTTGAAAATATGAATTAGTAGTGTTTGAAAATCACATTTAACAAAAACATTAAACCTTTCTACATACAGTGCAAACATAACGAAGACGACATAATTGCAAACGAGACAAAAAATAACAAGACATGAGTGATAGCAGGAATAAAGTTATTTCTCAATTTATGTGTGCTACCACAAATTAAATTACTTTTTTTCCCCAACATTTATATTTGCTACAACGTTTGGACAATGTATATATCTGAGATTTTTTTTTACATTTCTTGCACGTAAAGAATTACATTCGTTCTAGTTTCTAAGGAAAATTTTCATTTACAGTTTATTCATGGTTAGTTCTGAATTATATGAAGCCCTGTTTAAGTTATATTTTCAGGCTTTTTGCCTGCTCATGCAAACGCAGCTTAACATAATCTAGAGAATTACACCAAAGGAAGAACAACGGTCCACATTCGTGCGCACACAGTTAAATAAAATTATAGCACACAGTAAAATATTTCACATAAGAACAGTTTCTAAGTAGGTATGTTCACTCTGTTTTTATTAATTTTAATATTAAATGAAATATTATGAATGAAAATGGCCATGAATAGACCGCATAAGGAGTAAATAGATGTTCCAAAAAATTAATTAATAAAAAAAATAAAAAAACAAAGAGTATTGGGAATTTAACATGTATATGATGCCAACATTTTATGTTAAGTGTAATGTTGACACATATTTAAACAATCTTATAATGCAGAGAAACAAGTGAATACAGACAAAAAAAATGTTCATTATTAGTCAAGTGGAGAAATATTTGATAAGGACATTAGTGGAAAGGAAAACGGCGAGTGTTGTCGAGAGTGGTTGGTTTGGTGCTTAACAGGGATGTCTTGGGAGTAAGTGAGGGTTGATAGAAGTGAATATGGAGAAGCAATGGAACGCAAGTGAAGGGAAACAGGAGTTAACCAAGAAAACCCACCTGTCAAAAGCACAGTCCACTATGTTTTCCACATGTAAAAAGTATAATATAAACCATAGATAAAATTGAAGAAAAAGATTAATTTGACCAAAAGTAAGGTACTCTCATGTTAACAGAAGAATACAACGCCTGTGATACTGCACACGGCACAGGTACTCAGGAAACTAGCAAACCCCTTCATACGGGAGGTGACATTCCCAAGGTCTTATTGAAAAAATGTTAATCTACTACAAACAGACTATATACATAATTATATAATATAACTAGCTGACCCGGCAAACGTTGTTTTGCCATAAAAAGTATTTCTAGTGATTATAGTATTAGAAAAAAATAACTATAACTTATTGTAAGTGTGTGAGGATGTGGGTTGGTGGTAGATATGTGTTGGTGGTAGAAGGGTGAAAATTTAGGAGGGTATGTATTAGTTGATGCCACATCATAAAAAAATAAAAAATAAAAATTTTGTTCAAACAATAAAAAAAAATTGTTTGGGGGTGGCCACCCTTATTACTTAGGGGTGTAAAAAATAGATATAAATCTATTCTCAGACCTACCGAGTATACATAAAAAATTTCATAAAAATCGGTCCAGCCGTTTCGGAGGAGTTCAGTGACTAACACTGTGACGGGAGAATTTTATATATTAGATAAGAAAGTTAAAGGGGTGGCATACGTTTCTATATAACTTTAAAGATTCTCCACCGTAATTTTCATGCCTAAAAATGGTTGTAAAAATACCCGTTTTAACAAATTTCACCCTTAAAAAACACGCTTTAAAGAAACACAGAGAAAATGAAAACTACTTGCATAAGTGTGACGTTTATTAAGTTCTCTTCGTAAGCAGACGTCCCTCTGACACGTCGAACACTTTTCGAATAAAACTCATTTTGCTGAAGCTCTACACGTCGTTAATGGCCTAGGCAGACGGCCACACTAAGTATATGAATAGCAACATTTACGTAATTTAACTTGTGTTTATATAATGTATGCAAGGGACAGGATAGGCATGTACATAACAGTTTTATGTTAGTAATGCCGCAGTTACACTTAATTAACGCAAGGATGAGGGCATCGGATTCGTGGCCACGTAAGTTTTTACATATTGAGGCTGAAGAAACAATATCGCGTAAGTGGCATTTGAAAAACATTTCTGTAGTTATATAGGGGGGGGGGGGGACGGAGGAAACAAATTATTTCTTGAAAAGTTATTTTAAAAAGAAAATTAGTGCTATTACACGCAATGAATCCGAATACACTATTATACGCATTATTGACTTTGATTTGAAGTTAGATAACAACAACATCATTCAGGATATTCTAGACTTATTTAATTTTCATGTAAACAATATTGTCTGACTTGTCCGGTATTATTAAGTTGATTCATCAGGATGGTGCGTACTGACAGTAAATTTTACTTACATGGAAACTGAATTTTTTTATGAAATTTTCTCTTGGGTGATATTTTTTTCCTAAACGACGATGGCAGGACACAAAATGCGAAATGGGCAGGAAAGTATACCTTTATCATGACTTTCAAAAGTTGCCAGTTTAACGTGAACAGGCCATAGTTCTATTTACTTGCACGAGTAATTAAGGATATTTTATTTTGTTACTCTGATTGAAAATGATTTCTTGTATATACGTATTACAATTAATTATTTTCTAAAATTAAATATTTTTTTCGTCATATTTTTATTTAATCATTTGTATGAGGTAACACGCAGTTTTTTCACATATGCCAGCCAGATATGTCAATTTTTTCCCTTCATGCAACTGTGTTTTGTTTTCCCACCAGATAAACCCGGACAGCGTTACATTACCTTGTTAGCAACTGACAAATATCACACGGTTTTACAGGCAGTTGTTTATCTGCTGAGGGCTTGTTTCAGTTTTCGAAGTGATAAAGAGCTATGGAATTCTTATCAAACATCAAAGACTGGGTAGGGCATCTGGATATTTCTTTTATGGAGTCTTAAGACGAGAAAAAAGTTCAATAATTGGTACTACGAGGTTAATCAAGGGACGTCGTAACGTACTATACGAAAGATAACTTATATCTTTAAAATGCCACTTAAGTGATTTACAAGGGTTCAAACACGTTATGTATTGTTCTTAAATGTGCTTAACTTTTAACATAATACTCTTTTTGGTCTTCCACTAGAGATAAATATTTAAACCACGGTAGCGTGAAATTTATCAGCTCCTACCCATTCAAATGGCATATAACGTCGAATTGGATAATCTACGAATAACAAAGAAATTTATTTTTTGACCTGTGTTATTTAACGTCTTCCCATCCACTATGTGTGGGGAACTTTTCCCAAAGTTTGTCGGAAACTTCATATCAAATATATGTTTGGAATGTAGAAATAGATACAGCTCTGATATGTACGTTAAAATATGAAATATATTTAAAACGAAATAATGGTTTTTATTGCATTCTTAAGTTTTTTTTATATGTATTGTCACAGAATAAAAAAAAAATATATATATATTGGTTGCGTTGGTGAATTTACAAACATTTTTGTTTTCACGGCGACATGCTTACAGAATAGATTTTTATGAGTAATTCATGAAACTTTAAATTTATTACTTTTAAGTATATAAAAGTACAATTTAAATATTTTGCACAAAAACTTACGATACTGTCATAAGAAGTAGGCCTGGTAAATACATTGAAACTGAAGTTCATTGGTTTTGAGAAACGTGGTGGGAACGACAGGAAGAGCGAGAGAAATTTACCTACTTATTTGAGGAAACAAGTAAACCTTGTGGTCGCGCATACGTAGACAAAACTAATTGTTAAAAATCTAATTTTCCGAAAAGTTGAGAGATTTGGCGGGTCTTAACAATAAGATCTTGAGAACTGATGAGGGTGAAACGATGTGATAATTGAGCACCTCCGGAATACAAGGGTGGAGGAAACGTGAGATCCCCCAGAAAACCCGCCGACCCGCTGCATCGTCCGGCAAGATTGCCACTTGCAATAAATCGGGAGTGACCCGGCCGGGGATTGAACCCGGTTCGCCTTGGTGGGACGCGAGCTGTTTAAACTCTCAGGTACCTCAGCTCCTTTCTGAAAATAACTTTGAGTTTGGCAAGTAGATAAAAATATTATGCAAAGGTTTCGCACTTACAAATGAAACTGCCGAGTTAAAGTGTGTAGGCTGCTAAGTTTGTACAATAACCATGCCATCAGCTTGCGTGTATCCCGTTAGCAATATTACTCTCCTTTATTTGAAACGTATGCTGGTTTAAAACAAAATATCAAAATAATTTTCTCTTTGGTTTTAAAAAACATAAATATTGAATGTTTTCTTGTGTATGAGATTTATTTTCTCGTCTATTCGAAAGTATAACTGACTAATAACTACGGATTTGATTAATGTGTTAGAGGGCATGAAATACTTATAAAATTGCTTGGTCAGCATTAATAGTATTTTACTTGCCATTATGAACTACGTAACATTTAGAAGTATTTGCCTACGTCCAGAAATAACTCATTAAAAATAAAACTAAAATANTATTATACTAGTAATTACCACGCTGAAAATGCAAGCAAATTTGTTATTTTAGTTGCAGAGCACAAACGTCTCCTAAAAAATTTGGATGAAAATTTGCATTTTCAAACAGAATAACGAAACAAGTTTTGCCAATACAATTTAAAATATTCACAAAAGAGGAAAAATTGTTTCAAGTAGGATCCCTAGAAATTAACGTAAAAATTCTGATTCACCTGTGTGATTAGTAATGGGTATAAATTTTAAAAAGAACTTGAAAATATGAATTAGTAGTGTTTGAAAATCACATTTAACAAAAACATTAAACCTTTCTACATACAGTGCAAACATAACGAAGACGACATAATTGCAAACGAGACAAAAAATAACAAGAAATGTGTGATAGCAGGAATAAAGTTATTTCTCAATTTATGTGTGCTACCACAAATTAAATTACTTTTTTTCCCCAACATTAATATTTGCTACAACGTTTGGACAATGTATATATCTGAGATTTTTTTTACATTTCTTGCATGTAAAGAATTACAAGTGAAGGGAAACAGGAGTTAACCAAGAAAACCCACCTGTCAAAAGCACAGTACACTATGTTTTCCACATGTAAAAAGTATAATATAAACCATAGATAAAATTGAAGAAAAAGATTAATTTGACCAAAAGTAAGGTACTCTCATGTTAACAGAAGAATAACACGCCTGTGATACTGCACACGGCACAGGTACTCAGGAAACTAGCAAACCCCTTCATACGGGTGGTGACATTTCCAAGGTCTTATTGAAAAAATGTTAATCTACTACAAACAGACTATATACATAATTATATAATATAATAAGAAAGTTAAAGGGGTGGCATACGTTTCTATATAACTTTAAAGATTCTCCACCGTAATTTTCATGTCTAAAAATGGTTGTAAAAATACCCGTTTTAACAAATTTCACCCTTAAAAAACACGCTTTAAAGAAACACAGAGAAAATGAAAACTACTTGCATAAGTGTGACGTTTATTAAGTTCTCTTCGTAAGCAGACGTCCCTCTGACACGTCGAACACTTTTCGAATAAAACTCATTTTGCTGAAGCTCTACACGTCGTTAATGGCCTAGGCAGACGGCCACACTAAGCATGTGAATAGCGACATTTAAGTAATTTAACTTGTGTTTATATAATGAATGCAAGGGACAGGATAGGCATGTACATAACAGTTTTATGTTAGTAATGCCGCAGTTACACTTAATTAACGCAAGGATGAGGGCATCGGATTCGTGGCCACGTTAATTTTTACATATTGAGGCTGAAGAAACAATATCGCGTAAGTGGCATTTGAAAAANTTATTTTAAACAGAAAATTAGTGCTTATTACACGCAATGAATCCGAATACACTATGAAACGCATTATTGACTTTGATTTGAAGTTTGATAACAACAACATCATTCAGGATATCCTAGGCTTATTTAATTTTCATGTAAACAATAGTGTCTGACTTGTCCGGTATTATTAAGTTGATTCATCAGGATGGTGCGTACTGACAGTAAATTTTACTTACATGGAAACTGAATTTTTTTATGAAATTTTCTCTTGGGTGATATTTTTTTCCTAAACGACGATGGCAGGGCAGTATACCTTTAGCATGAGTTTCAAAAGTTGCCAATTTACCGCGAACAGGCCATAGTTCTATTTACTTGCACGAGTAATTAAGGATATTTTATTTTATTACTATGATTGAAGATGATTTCTTGTATATACGTATTACCATTAATTATTTTCTGAAATTAAATATTTTTTTCGTCATATTTTTATTTAATCATTTGTGTGAGGTAACACAGTTTTTTCACATATGCCAGCCAGATAAGTCAATTTTTTCCCGTCACGCAGCTGTGTTTTGTTTTCCCGCCAGAGAAACACGGACAGCGTTTAGGTTAACTTGTTAGCAACTGACAAATATCACACGGTTTTACAGACAGTTGTTTATCTGCTGAGGGCGTGTTTCAGTTTTCGAGGTGATAAAGAGCTATGGAATTCTTATCAAACCTCAAAGACTTGGTAGGGCACCTGGGTATTTCTTTTACGGAGTCTTAAGGCGAGAAAAAAGTTCATTAATTGGTACTACGAGGTTAATCAAGGGACGTATTAACGTACTATACGAAAGATAACTTATATCTTTAAAATGCCACTTAAGTGATTTACAAGGGTTCGAACACGTTATGTATTGTTCTTAAATGTGCTTAACTTTTAACATAATACTCTTTTTGGTCTTCCACTAGAGATAAATATTTAAATCAGGGTAGCGTGACATTTATCAGCTTCTACCCATTCAAATGGCATATAAAGCCGAATTGGATAATCTACGAATAATAAAGAAATTTATTTTTTGACCTGTGCTATTTAACGTCTTCCCATCCACTATGTGTGGGGAACTTTTCCCAAAGTTTGTCGGAAACTTCATATCAAATATATGTTTGGAATGTAGAAATAGATACAGCTCTGAAATGTACGTTAAAATGTGAAATATATTTTAAAATGAAATAATGGTATTTATTACAGTCTTAAGTTTTATATATACGATTTGTCACAGAATTAAAAAAAAAATATGGGTTGCGTTGGGGAATTTACAAACATTTTTGTTTTCACGGTGACATACATACAGAATATATTTTTATGAGTAATTCATGAAACTTTAAATTCATTACTTTTAAAGATATAAAAGTAAAACTGAAATATTTTGCACAAAACTTACGATACTGACATCAGAAGTAGGCCTGGTACAGATATTGAAACTGAACTTCATTGGTTTTGAGAAATGTGGCGGGAACGACAGGAAGAGCGAGAGAAATTTACCTACTTATTTGAGGAAACGAGTAAACCTTGTGGTCGCACACACGCAGACAAAATTAATTGTTAAAAATCTAATTTTTTGAAAAGTATGAGAGTTGAGAGAGTCGGCGGGTCTTAACAATGAGGTCTTGAGAACTGATGAGGGTGAAACGCTGTGAGAATTGAGCACCTCCGGAATGCAAGAGTGGAGGAAACGCGAGATCCCCCAGTAAACCCGCCGACCAGCGGCATCGTCCGGCAAGATTGCCACTTGCAATAAACCGGGAGTGACCCGGCCGGGGATTGAACCCGGTTCACCTTGGTGGGAGGCGAGCAGTTTAATCTCTCAGCTACCTCAGCTCCTTTCTGAAAATAACTTTGAATTTGGCAAGTAGATAAAAATATTATGCAAAGGTTTCGTACTTAACTGCCGAGTTAAAGTTGCTGCTAAGCTTGTACAATAACCATGCCATCAGCTTGCGTGTATCCCGTTAGCAATATTACTCTCCTTTATTTGAAATGTATGCTGGTTTAAAACAAAATATAAAAATAATTTTCTCTTTAGTTTTAAAAAACATAAATATTGAATGTTTTCTTGTGTATGAGATTTATTTTCTCGTCTATTCGAAAGTATAACTGACTAATAACTACGGATTTGATTAATGTGTTAGAGGGCATGAAATACTTATAAAATTGCTTGGTCAGCATTAATAGTATTTTACTTACCATTATGAACTACGTAACATTTAGAAGTATTTGCCTACGTCCAGAAATAACTCATTAAAAATAAAACTAAAATATGTCGAGAAGTAAGGAAAATTACACAGGCTGAGCAGAGAATTAAAACCTTTGTCAAATACCAAATAAACCGATCATTTGGGGACAACTGAAAACACAAATAAAACTTTCCTTTATATGTATGTATATATATATATATATACATACATATATTTGCGCATGTGTGTGTGTGTGTGTGTGTGTGTGTGAAAAACCTGGCCTGAGACTTTTGCCACGTTAGATATAGTATTTAATATCAAATGTCATGAACAATAAATTCATTATAAACCGACATCACACTTGGTTTTGAATGTCACATTTTATATTTATTAGAGAGTGCATTGGTGAAAAAAGGGGTCTTTTGGAGTGGTGTAGAGAGTTCCAAATAGTGGCTCGCAATTATACCGCAGAGCGAAAATACGCACGCCTGCCTGCNTTTTGGAGTGGTGTAGAGAGTTCCAAATAGTGGCTCGCAATTATACCGCAGAGCGAAAATACGCACGCCTGCCTGCTAAAAGGAAAACCTCTCTTCTCCTTCATTGCACTCCTTTCTTTGCGATAGCCCAGGCGTATTTTGCCCGCATAAAGCTACAGTACCTCATACTGTTGAGGAGGGAGTTAAGTACTCTTTGCTTACGAAGTGGAGAGCATACTTGCTCAGCGAGAGGACTGTGGGCCGACAGAAGATACCTCGCAGTGCCCCGTCTCCCTAAAAGGGTAATTGATCGCAGCAATTTTTTTTTTNACTGTGGGCCGACAGAAGATACCTCGCAGTGCCCCGTCTCCCTAAAAGGGTAATTGATCGCAGCAATTTTTTTTTTCACTGCAGCTCGCTTACTAAAATATTATTTTTTATTGCCTTTCCTCTTCCCGTCTTCGTACTTTTTTTCCCCCTCCCCTAGGCTGCCTGCCTCTGTTTCCATCCGTCCCTGCCACCGAATGGCTTCATGCCGCATTAACTCCACCCCTCCTAGCTTCTCGTTTGCCTCTGCGCTAAACGCGGCATGACCTACCACCCTCTATTCCCGTCACCCTCTTTACCGACAAACCCCCTGGCCGCCTGGCCCCTTCACGAGTGAAAAGGGGGTTACAGGGGAGGGTTGCCCGTGAGACCGTGGCAGGGCGTTTTCGACCCGTGGCGTTAAACCGAGGAACGATCTCGAAAACGAAATGACTTGTTTCACGGCTGCGAGAGCAACAGTTCGGTTTGCTCCCCCATCCCCCCTCCCCCGAAAACCAATCTACTTCTTTCCCTTCCCCCGTCCCTGCATAACCCTTCAAGCCGACGTGAAAATCTCAGCAGTGGGTTACGCGACAACGTCCGTAAAGGTCCGCGGCGGTTTTGGGAAAACTGCAATACGCAATACCTTAAAAAAAAACCTGCTGGCCAGCGTTAAATTTTTTATTGTTCACTTTACGAGATTGACGTTGCTGTGCGCTCTTTTCTTTTTCCCCGACAGCTGCAGCCGTCCCGTAGGTTTCTCGTTACTCCTCTCGGCCTCTTAAATCACGTAAATCACCGCCGCTATAACAGTAAGTTCAGCCGGACCGCCCTGCAAAAAAAAAAAAAAAAAAAACAACAGCCGCTCATCAACTCGAGTACGCACTTACGTACGTGTATGTGGTAAATCGCTCCGGGGGTAAAAAGTATTACGTCCGCTTACATGAGCTTTATTCGGCTCGTCGGTCGCGTGATGTAGGATCGCTCCAATTTCGCAGCGCTCGAAGGCGGGAATTGTTTTATTTTACTGCGTGATTGACGTATCCCTCCCCCCCTCTTCCCAAAAAAATTCAAACTCAGCAATTAAAAATCTAGTAAAGGGATTTACTGTGACGGTGTACGAATTCAAACCCAACATTTTAACCTGTTCGTTTGCTGTGCTGTATGAATCACAGAAACGTCTATGGCGATGGTTATATGGGCCATTTTTTACTGCTCGCTAAGCATTTGGGTGCCTAGAATCATAACACGAGAAGATATTCAAATGATACACAGTGGTTCATACAGGTGTCGACTTCTTGTTCCTGAAGGATGCAATACTCTTTACATTGTACGACCACAGCCATGTTCATTTTAATATATTAAGTCTGTCACTGCGTGTTTCATATTAAAAATTATACAAAAATAACAATTATCATCATAATTTTGCTTTTTATGTTNAAGTCTGTCACTGCGTGTTTCATATTAAAAATTATACAAAAATAACAATTATCATCATAATTTTGCTTTTTATGTTTTTAAAAATACCTACGAATAACGTTTGTTTTACAAAAAAAAAATGCCATTTGCCAAAAATTTATTTGTTGGAATACAAAAGAAATTAGTGTAAATATGAGAGACATATTCAAGCTACTGAAAATTGTATACACTTGTATTACAACGTTTTGAGCAGAGAAAGTATAATTAATTTTACCGTGTTCTCGAAACAGCTGTGAGAAATAAAGTATAAATGACAACCGATTTTTATCAACGACAATAGTATAATATTTTTATGGCACTGAAACTTCCCTCGTGTAACAACCACAAGAATTTTTCCACACGATCATTTTTTATTAATATGTCCGCACTTATTTTTATGGTATGATAAATATATATGTTATCTTGGACAAGAATATTATGATTCATGTTAGGGATCTAGACAATTGCCGCATTTCAGAATAACACTTAACGTCTGCAGAGAATTGCACGTTTGCACAGTTGCAGTTTTGTAATTGGAGAATATATTGCTTCATGAGTGTTTGCATCGAGACGGCTATAACTGGCATTACATGCGTAAAAAATTATTGTTTCAGTTTGTTTGGTTCGTTACAATAAATATTAGGTGAGGGGGATTACAGAGAGTTGTGCGATAGCATGAATATATCTTCAATAGAAAAGTAGGGTGAAATACAATTAAGTTGTGTAAACTTCACAAAGAGTTATATNATAGCATGAATATATCTTCAATAGAAAAGTAGGGTGAAATACAATTAAGTTGTGTAAACTTCACAAAGAGTTATATTGAAAAATATTTACCCCAATACAGTGGTTATTATCTAATTCGGCAACACTCGTAAATACGTTTACTTTGGTTTTTAAGTGAAATTTGACTCACAGAGTGTAGTAGTTTGTATCTTTGACTTTGTAACTTGAAGATATTCTAGGCTAATACAAATATTTTTCCATATGTCTTACAAATATGACTCTTGTAACGCCATAAAGAAGAAATTATATAAGCAGTATAGAATTATTTTTTAAAATGTTTGTTTTAAATTGTAAAAATCATTGCTCAGTGTAATTTATAACTGTTTTACAGTGTAGTGCAAATGATNTAAAATGTTTGTTTTAAATTGTAAAAATCATTGCTCAGTGTAATTTATAACTGTTTTACAGTGTAGTGCAAATGATTGAGGAGATACGTGTGTCGTTGTTCATAAAGACTTAAGTTTCTAAACCGGCGACTTCTCCAGTGTTTCTGCACTGAAAGAAACTCGTAACTGCCCACAATTAATGTTCCACGTGAATAAATAGATACTCTGACAGTATCACTCTCAACTGGTATGCACCATCACTCTCAACTCGTATGTATTACATACGAGTTGAGAGTGATGCTGATCCCCCACCCCGCAAAACCCGTACCAAGAATTGCATGTAACAGAGAACGAGAAAGAACAAGGTTAATCTATAACGGCCCAGTTTACTACTTCACGCACAGGTACATCGCAAATCATGACTGCAGCTTCAGGATCATCCTGACTGGCACAGCTACAATTATAGAGAGTTGCTTTCGCCTTTACATCTTGAGTGCTGTGACCCGCAAAGCAGCACTGTTTTGCAAGTAGCAGAAACGAGCCGGCGATCCATCTTCCATGAAAAATCTTTAGGACACTATGCAGTTGTTCCGAGCAGGATTCTTTGCCTTTAACACATTGTCCAGCCAATCGTCCTTCAGATGAAACTATAATACTTCAGACGACAGAAAAATACAGTGCACCATAATCCTGGGCAAAACCTGCGGAGTGAGATGAAAATGTGACAGGAATACACCGTAACATTATCATATGTCGCGATAAAGAAAAAGGTTTTACTAACATTAACATACTTAATTTGCCTTCATGCGAGACTTATGATACGGAGATTTAAAGTTATTAAAATTAAAAATTTCACGTTGAAAACTAAACTCTTATTTTGAGCTACCTACCGTATCACCCAAGAGACATTCATATTTAGCGACACGTTGTACATGAATGGTTATTAAATAGGAAAATGTTACGTTAAAACATTGACACCATAAACAAAAGGCAGAGACATGAGTGAACTATAGTAAATTGATGGTTAGGACTTCCAACTTATATGGAGCCCTGCTAAAGTTCTACTTTCAGTCTCTTCCTCCGCCTTATGCAAACAAATATTAACAAATTTTCGATACACCAAAGGTACAACTCACCGTATTTATGCGCACTCGCTTTGATAAATTTCGCATGAGAACTATTTTTTTCTAGGCATTACCAACTTACTCATTCTCTCTGTTTTTATTCATATTATTTAAAAATAAAAAAGTCCAATTTGACCAAAAATAAGATACTTTTGTGTGATTACATACAACTTCATTCTCACACCACGCAAATAAATTACACCAGAACATTTACAAATAATGTATCAAAACAAACTTAAAGACGTTGCTTCAATACTTTTTAAGAGTGTGCAGTATACATAAAGTCACAAAAACATATATTCAAGAGTAATGAATACAAATTTATTTCTCTTTGAGTACATACATTTGTAATGTAGCTTATGGCACTACCTATAAGAAAATTATCTCATTTTTTAAAACTATTTTGTATTACGTTGTGCTCCAAAAACTTGTGATATTGCATAAGCTCTGTAACATAATGTTTTCCTTGGGGTGAGGTCACTTGTAATTTCAACAGTTAAATACAGTTGGAACTACGAAACAACAGTTTGGCTAATGACTTTGACTTCTGAACGTAGAAGGATATTATATTAATTAATGCATGATAATTGTGGCACTTTGCGTGTAGTGCTATGCTTGTTATTTAAAAGTTTTGAACTTGCGTACATTTTCATCCGAATGACGTTTATGAAACGGAACCACATTTAGCAAAATTGGTAGGTCTACTTCCCAGCCTTTTAACTCTGAGGTGCCTGGTTTCAGCCAAGGCTGTGGCGAATAGGGATATTTTCAAGCAGGGGTAATTATTTTGGTAATATGGCACTCCAGCGGGGAATTTTGCTTTCTCCCTCTCTCTTCATTCTACAGCTACCCCATTTCCCTTACTTTCTCATCACAATTCTCTCACGTTCTTCAAGTCGCAGAAGAACGACGCATTATTCACTTGAGCAGGAGAAGAGCTAGCATCATTTTGCACCCAGTTTAAAATCCCGTCCATGTTCACTTGGCGTCAGGAAGGAAATAAAATGTGGATGTTCATAAACAGTAACACAAAACCTTTAGATATCGTTATTAGAACTCTAGGATATTAATTCGTGCCACCGAATCTTGGGCAGCGTAATTTGGTTTACACCGAGGTAAGAAATAACCGAAAATAAAACATATTTGTAACGTCGGCAAGGTTTTCTATGTGTATGACTTCATATATAGTGTCTAACACGCGTTACATTTCTGACACTTGTATCGAAACTGACAGTTGAAATTCCTGCTGTTATTTCGGTATGACAGCGAGGTACATCATTTTTGAAATAGCTTTATAAGGTCGAAAGTTATTTAAGTTTTCTCTTTTCATCAAACTTTAAAGGTATGCTGAGTTTCTATAAGTTTTTAAAGGAAAAAACCGAGCGAGGAAAATTCAGTGGTAATGACAGAAAAGGGTCCACGATGGTGTAGTGGTCAGCGGGTTTTCTCGGGGATCTCCCGTTTTCCCAGCCCTCGCATTCCGGCGCTGCTCCCTACTCGCCTCGTTCCACCCACATCGGCTTTCAAGAGCTCGACGTTAAGAACCACCCAATCCTCTCCATTCTACTCCAACACATTGAACTTCCACTGGGAAAAGCCGGGTTCGATTACCGGTCTGGTAATACTGTTTTAGATTTCCCGTTTTTTTTCTCTTTCGAAATATACTTACAGAGAACACTGGTTGCCTCCATAACACAGGACATGGCTGATTCCCTCCTCGCTCCTGACTGAGTGGTTCGAATGGGATAAACGTGGCGGACGTTTCTTTTGGTCGGGGGGTTTTCTCGGGTACTCACGTTCCCTCCGCCGTTGCATTCCAACACTGCTCCATGTAGCTACGCGTCCAAGGTCAAGAAGCGAGGAAGCGATAAGGGCGACACTAACACGTACCTATAGTACATCCTCGCTCCTACGCGCAAGACTTGCATTGCTTCCGTCGTGATGTTGTACTTTTCAGATTAGACATGTAACTGTGGGACTTTATTATACGCGATGAAATGCCACAGGTTAAACTATGCTCGTATAGTCGTACTTTTCTCTTACCGCCTACGATTTTATTTCTCCATGAATACACTTAATATGATAAAAGTAAAAAAAAAGGGGGCATAGGTTTTTTTTCCTTTCATGATAAAAATCTGTATTTGCAGAACGTCTATTAACCGAAATACGCGTATTCGAGCAAACAACGATTACACAGAAATTTTTTAGTACGCACTCCTCTTAAGAGCCGACCAGGATTTCTCAACTTCTGACTGAGAAGCTGGTTCTGTCCGTAGAATGGATATGGGGTAGAGTGCAATGCCAGATGCGCAGTGAACAAACACCGTGTTCCGATGCTTTGGGAAAGGGCCCTGCGTCCGATTGGTTACTGCACTCTGAGAAATGTTCCCCATTGGCTGGTCTGCCATCTGGCAAGTAGGTTAACAGATGTCGATTGGAGAACGACGTTCCAACCTAATATCGGCATTTTTCTGCGTGTGTGACTGGTATGGAGTTCGCGGTGTCTTAAGTACCTACTCTGTGAGTAAGGTTAGCGGACTATGGACTTAAGTAAGAGCTTTAATATTATTGTACACTGCTTTGCTTTCGACCAAGATATAAGGCAAACACGATGTAATTAAGTTACTCTATATACACATATACATATATATATATATGTATATATATAAAACAATGAAAATAAAAAAAGCATTGCTAAAAATGTAGAAAATAATTTTTAATTGTTTAACATCCTTAACCATTGCATTCAAATTTAGTGACTGTGAGATAGCTGTACTCAAATACACACTATGCTATAGTGTAAAGACATATTTTATACACTTTGTGTGATGCTTTCCATTGCGTTATAATGTTTTGCTGAACGTTCTTTTGTGTATGAAGACCTATAACATTATCGTATTCGGGAAGTAGTTTCTCCGGTACTTAAATGACTGCAGTTTGGGGAGGGGGTGAGGGTGACTTTCCATTCTTTAATCAGTGCCAATTCCTTTGATAAACGTTCCGATTATTTGACCAAGATAATGTTAGGACCTCTATCTAATTGGTTAGTGCTGTGATAGACAACACACGAGCCATTGAAAAGATAAGCAAAAAGCGAAGTTACATAAAATCAAAAATATAAATTGTACTACTTAAAAATATTTTCTTGGAGTTATATTTATAGACAAAGCATCTAAATTATGGTAACTATAGTATACATAAATAGTTAATATAGTCAAATATTTTAAAATTAAAATAATATCACACTTTTTGCGAAAAATGAAGGCTATAAACAACAAAATCAGTAAAAAAAAACTCATAAGATGTCTTGGAATTAACAAAATAATATCAATGTTAACTCTATAATATTTCAACCTATATGAATTAAAAAGAAATATTCTTTTTTAACCTATTTATTTTAACCGCACATTTCAATAAGATGAAAAAAAAAATTATATTGTTATTTGAAAACCAGCCAACAATTTTTTTAATTAGAATATAATACATTAAATTTAATATCACTCTATCCGATGGTTTTCTTAAATCAAATATTTGGCCTAGTTCAAATTCCTTTTCTTATTTAATTTTTTTGGGAATTATCGCATTGCCAGAGATTTGTGTTTTAAAAAAAAAACGCATACATAAATTTTTTATACTTACCGCATTATAAATCCTTATAAATAGTTAAGCTTAAACTGATAACGTCTTACGAGACTCATTGTAATGTTGATAACAGAACATACGTCTGTATGTCATTGGTGCTTGTATCTCACGCGATTACGGAATCTTAGACATACTCCTTGCATCAGTATTAAAAATCTTGTGGAGTTATCTCCACTTACATATTTTTCATGTTTGAGTTGCAGTTATCATTTGTTGTGAATCCAAATTAACATTCACAGAGCCATGAGGCGAGCACGTTATTATAAGAGACGACATGTTTCAAGACCTGTTTATCGGAATATTGGTTCTTTCGATTGCGATGTTATGAAGGAGGATAATGTTTTCGTAAAGCAAGTTACGACTGCAGAAGAATCCTTCATGTTTCTTAATTTCATGTACAGATTTGCTCTTCAGGGAATTACTGCCCACAATGGATCTGGTATTCTCGAGGTTTGCTTTTTCACGCATCCTCACAACAGTTGGTTGTGGATGTGACGGAAGAATAAAGCTGGATTCACAAGCTACGCCTAACGCGTGTGACGTACGTGCGCTCGTACAAATTTGTTCATAATCAACTCGAACTCTACATAAGTTACTCGTGAAAATTCAAAATCGGCTTTGCACATTCCATTATGACGAGTTGTAAATTTTTTTGTTGTAATAAACTGGCTGTGTTACTAAAATAATCTTGGCAAGCAGTTTACAAAAAAAAATTTGTTTATAAAAGTGCAAACATTTTTTTACAGTGTGTGGTATACAAAAAGTTAAATGCGACATTCTGTGATAAATATTTTTCCCAATCCTCGGAGAAAAATTCATTTCCCCAGAACATTTGTTTACCGAGACGTGTGTATTCTCGCAAACTCTGTTCTTAGAGAACCTGTTTACACCAGGAATTCCCCTCAAGACGTCTTGGAGCAGTGAGGGTCCAGTTTGGTTTGAAAATAAAGATATTTGATAGAATGAAAGACGTATCCCGAATCAGCTACCATCGCAAAGCGTAACCGTCGAAAGGAGCCAATTAAAAAACATCGCACGTGGAATAGAATGGCGGACATTTCCAATCAGCGGTTGAATTTTCTCGACGTGCTCTTGTTACGTTCAACCCCGCCTTTTTTTCCAGTAAAGTTTCTTATTTTCTTATGATGATCTTGGGAGTGACTGTAATACGCTCAATCTACATTGCACCACTATTTACTAATTTTTATTTTTATTTTACTCTGTTCACGGAACCTTCTCACTTTCTAACACATACTCTGAAATTTTTGGTTCTTTCCTAAATAAATAATATATCACAAGCGTTTTACACTTACATTAAGTTATATTTTTTTGAATAAATTAAACTTTTTCTTTCATTCTGTATCAGTTTATAGAATTGTGAAAGGCATAAATAACAGAAAGATAAGCATTTCGCTGGCAGTGGTAGGTAACAAATAGTTATTGTGTAAAACGTTATCAGATTAAGATTTTTACGTGATTTTAAAGTACTCATTTTGTACTGACGTATTTAGATGTTAAGGTAGTAATGATGCAATAACATATATTATTGTTATGCAAAAAAAAAATATATTTGATTGTCTGTTTATCGCAAAAATGCGGCACGTAGGTTTCACACTGGAGTTATTTAGACTTGTTTAAGTTTTGTTTAAATTAGGCGGAAGGATACGCTATGTTATTATGAAAGAAGAACTTTAACAGAGCATCATAAAAGTTGGAAGTAATAATGAATTGACGACACTGTCAGCATACGCGAATAATGTACATACGCTCTACATTAAACTGGAGCGTCGGCATTTAAGAATTATTTATTTCGAAATCTATTGCAAAAAGAACCAAGTCCTGAGAAGTAAGTTTTAGGAACGTTTTATTGTGGATGTGGATATGTAACAGATAGTATAGGGTTTTGGAACGGTATTAAACAGAATTTATATTAATATGCTGCTTTTTGTTAAATATTATGTTTATTAATAATCGTGTTGGACTTGGTACATTTTGACAATGAAGCAACGTTTAATATAAGAATATTATATAATGCATAATTTCCTTGGTGTACGTATTTTATTGGGACAATTAATAGTATGATACATGAAACTACCTTCTTCAACTACAACAGCAATGTAACAATCATTGAATATAATAATAAAATTGGCATAAATAACCAATATTGCTTTCCTTGTAATGTATTGGAGACGTAGGTAACCTCAAAGATAAACATACTTGCATGGCAATCCATTTTCAATTTGTAAAACCTCCTTGCCTCTGTGATTCACATGAGGTAGACGTTTCTTTTATGCACGCCTTTGTTTACCACTCCCTTTCTCTTTCTGGTTCCTCTCTCAATTTTTATGTAAATATATGTGCACAAATACTCTTAGCTTCAAGAAATGCTATAAACTTAACAGAGTACAAACAAAGTTAAGTAGTGGTACCAACATCTATAGAGATGTAGCACAGCCTTCTATACAGCCCCTATATTTAATTGACATATTTGTACATACACAGTATGCATTCATAAAATTTAATAGGCGTATTTGGATGTATTCTAAACACAATATCCTTGTAGTGAACATATGTCTTTTCTTCAACAAAAAGTACCTAGTCCAGAACTTGGTACATTTTGCAAGTTCCAGACATGTTGATACACCATTTAAATGTGTATACTGTAGAGTACTTATTTAATTTTATTGCTGAAATCCAAGAAGATTCTATGGAGAGTCAGAAACAGGTACAATATTTACATGGTCATGAAACCGTCTTTCGTTTAATCTAATGTTTATCGTCTGCTGGCAGCGGAGATGCAGCGAAGCTAGCGAAATATTTTCCCCCTACAATCGCCGCAGAAGCGCTGCCTTGCAGCGGGCCGGCTGAACGGCACGAAGCGTATAGCGGCGATGCAACCCTTTGCCTGCTGAACTTGTATAGTTTGCTGCTACATGCTTAAACAAGTTATTTATTGCCATGCTAGTCTACCATCTATGAATAATATTAAATTAATAACTCTAAATGTTATCAAATTAATTCTTACATATACATATTGAGAATGGAAGTTGTATTTCACATATTGTTAGATTGTTAAATGAACAAACAGGGGAGACTGCCGTGGCACAAGTAAATCTACAGAGACTACGCTAGTCAAATAATTGGCCGCTAAACATATTTTAGGTGTTTGCCACCTGCGGCTAGAACCACCTGCAAAAGGTGATTCATGGAAACTCGTCTTGCGTCCACGCCGACAAAAAATTTGTTCACGTAATCTGCTCGGCAAACGCCATGCGCACAGCCCACCGTTTCCAATCCAACAGCACGCATTCGACCCCTTAAAGTGAATAACTTTTGAAAATATATAAAGCCCCAGCTTATTACACAGCGTTAACCCTTACCACTTATTAGCGAATTAACCCTTTCATTCCCACATAAATCTAAGATTTTTCGGTGTTGAAAATAAAAGAAATGTTTATACATGCTCTACTTAAGCTGGCAAAGAAATAGTTTAGTTATCGCATACAATTAGGTGCAGGCATTTAGTTCGTCTTTAATGATATGAGCCAGCCATAACGTAGAGGAATATAATGGTTTAAAAATGAGTTACCTACAGGGAGGACACCGAACACTGAACCTCTCTGTGTTCTGTTCCGGCCAAAAATAACCCTTCTGTGCAACATGTAGAAAATTGGGTACGATGGGCACAAAAGGCTAAAAATAGCCTGAATTTCGTGGCTTTCCTGGAAACTAATGACCTTCTTACTTTATTTATGAATGAAGCCGCCACCACTATGAGAAACAGTCCTCCAGATATTTTTTCGAATCTATTTATCAAATCTTTCATACCGTTGATAACTCAGTGCGCTAATTGCATCGCAACATCTTAGAAATGAACCTGCTTGGAAATTGGCTTTCATGCTGAAGTAAATAACACTTCAGACCAAAACCGGAATATAATTTTGAACGCATTACGCACCAAGCAAGTCATTTTTGTAGCCATTCAACATGTACAAAAAAAATGAGAAGCAATATTCATACTGCTGTAGCTTAAAATATTATGCACAAATATTTGCTTAACTAATAAAGGATGTTGAAATGAACAGCGTTAGGATTTTAGTACCAATAAAATTATGGTGTCAGCACTTTTAAGTTTCCCTGCGGAGAAACACACATACACACACCCATTCTCATCCTTATACGTGTACAGAATTGAGACACTTTTATACTCAACATAAGTTAATGCATTATGTTTTTCTTTACAGTAGCCTTTATCAATTTTCGGATATAATATTGCATTAACCAGCAAGATCGTATTCTCTAGGATTATTTAGTAAGGCAATACAAAATTATTTTTTGAAAAATTATTTTTATATTTACAGATAAATTATTTTTGTATAAGTATAACAATGACTAATCTCAAATTTGTTATTATTGTAACGATTGCTTCTTGAGCTCTAAAGGCAGGCTGATGGCGTTAACTGCTATTTATTTAACTATCCTTATCGTAGTTTCAGAAAACACATAGTTATGTTTAATGTGTGGTTCAATGTTAATCCAAGTTTATAGAGTATGTATCTTCTATTACAATGTGGGCTGTGGGGGTGTTGCTGCGGCTAGAGCGCTTGCCTGCCACCAAAATGAACCGAGTTCTATTCCCGGCAGGGTCGCTCCCGGCTTTCCTCACGTGGGAATCGTGCTGAACGATGCCGTTGGTCGGCGGGTTTTCACGGGGATCTCCCGCTTCCCCCGCCCTTGCATTCCAGCGCTGCTCCATTTTTACCTCTTTAAGAGCCGCCCTAAACTCTTCAATCTATGCAAGTTTTTGTTAGCGTCTTAATAATTTGTATGTAAATTTTTAATACCACAATCTACGAAGCTTAGTTTACGAAGGGAACACATTCGCATCTTAAGGGTAGTTTTTGAATGGCTATGCCACATTTTAACGTAATAAGCCAAGGCTTGTAACGTTTTAAAACGGCAAAAATCTATGCGCCATAGAACTTGTGTTAGTTTGCTATTATTTCTACTCAGGTAAGGAAGCTCATTGCTTTTAGTTTGGCAAATGAAATGTTTTGCCACTAAGTAAGCGTTAGTGTCTCATGTGTACCAGATTTTATATTTTTTCTACGTTAAAAAACCAAATAGTTGCATTAATCATAAATGGAATATAAAAATAACTACGTAACTTATTAAAATAATTCTTTTTTATTATTCCCGTAGCTTAAAATGTTATTTATATGTGACCTCTTTGGAACACTGCACACATAGTGGCGGAAATGCTCCCTATGCCNCCGTAGCTTAAAATGTTATTTATATGTGACCTCTTTGGAACACTGCACACATAGTGGCGGAAATGCTCCCTATGCCAAACTCTCCTATAAGAAACCTAACCTGAGTAGAATTAACCTTAGTTTCACGTATATATTTGGATCTTGGCTCATCCTATACGCCCTTCACGACTCTGAAGGAATAGCAGACGCCCTTCGCTCGGATGTTTTATGTCCTTGTGGCCATATGTAACAGAGGAATGAGCTCTCTTTAAAGAAGCTATCGGTGATAAAATAATCCCAGCCCAAATGTTAGAGGTATGGAATATCGTACAGTCTTTCCTGGTACCATTTAGAAATGCGTAATGAAGGGGCCTCCATTAATTAGGCTTGTAAATTGCGGCCCTCTACCCCGGTAGGCTGAAATGCACAGCACTGGCGACATTAATTATCCCAATTAAAATTTAAACCTTTGACAACATAATTTATCTCTCATGTCAGTATCTTGGTCGTTAGGAATATAATAAATATAATTAAACTAAGGAGTTACGTTAATATTAGCCTAGGCAGTTATAATTAAGTCTATTTCGACGATTATATTCAGTTGGCACGATTCGCGCTTTTGTCATTGTTTTTGGCACCGCCATTCAATTTTTATAAAAAATTGTTTATATATTTCGAAACATCTCTTTACCGTAGTAGTTTTACAATTGTCCTGAGGTGATTCCTCTGATTGAACACTTTTTTTTTTNTTTCGAAACATCTCTTTACCGTAGTAGTTTTACAATTGTCCTGAGGTGATTCCTCTGATTGAACACTTTTTTTTTTAATGTGACATGCGTTAAATGTTTTTACATATTTTAATCTGCGTCAGACGGATAAGGAATGACTGTANTTTTTTTTTTAATGTGACATGCGTTAAATGTTTTTACATATTTTAATCTGCGTCAGACGGATAAGGAATGACTGTAGTACGTAAAAATGGTAACAATCTTAATTTTGTCAGATGCATATTGTATTACGCCGCCATTACAGAAGAAGGAGTGCATAAAAATTCACTTAATAAATTAAACCATAAAATAATATGTACCTGCACTGATAATGACTGTCCCAAAATTGAACGGCAATAAGACCATGATATGTAATACCAGGNAAAATAATATGTACCTGCACTGATAATGACTGTCCCAAAATTGAACGGCAATAAGACCATGATATGTAATACCAGGATTCTGTTAGTGAGCAAGATAATTCGAGTAGCGGTTGAGATGTAATTTACGACCGTTTAAAGGTAATTACTACGCAGAATAACACGTCTCAAATAGTCCTTGACGAACACCGCTGTTCCCCACTTAGTACGCGCAACGAAGGAACGCCAAGCAGAGGAAGTGGATTTACACTTTCCTTTCGGAGAGAGGAAGAAGGAAAATGGGAGAGGTGGGAAGGGAAGGGGAGAGAAGTAATTAGAAACAAAACAGGGTTTACATCTCATCCCAGGAGCAAACGTTTCGCGCCGATTACCGAAGGGAGTGTGGGACCCGTTCTCAGACGCAAAACAGTAGGCTGATAGCGAACAGTGTTTGTCGTTGATGGAATACCGCATAGCAGAGCTCGTACACCCTTGACGTAAAAGAAAATTCCGCCATTACACGGAAAATTGCTGGTAAAATATTCTCCAGAACTCTCCCCTAGAACATTGGAAACTTTGCTTTTCTACCAACAGACTTTCCGTAAATTTCACAGAATTTTCCGTAAACACACGCAACATCTTCTCATATTTACTAGTTAGTTTAATGTACTTCTAATTTAAAAAAACATATAACGGAATTTTTTAAAAAAATNCGATGCGGTCGGCAGCTAGATCGGTTACTGCTGCTATAATGGCAGGTTATCAAGATTTAAGTGAGTTTGAACGTGGTGTTATAGTCGGCGCACGAGAGATGGGACATAGTATCTCCGAAGTAGCGATGACATTTGGATGTTCGCGTACGACCATTTCACGAGTGTACAGTGAATATCGGGGATCCGATAAAACATCACATCTTCGACATCGCTGCGGCCGGAAAAAANCATTTCACGAGTGTACAGTGAATATCGGGGATCCGATAAAACATCACATCTTCGACATCGCTGCGGCCGGAAAAAATTCGTGAAAGAACGGGACAAACGATGACTGACGAGAATCATTAAAGGTGACAGGCGTGCAACCCTTTCTCAAATTGGCGCAAATTGTATTTGTGGACTGCCCTGCAGGATTCATGTTGTGAATTGTCTCCTGCATGCATTCAGAAATTAGTCGATTCCATGCCACATCGTCTAACGGCACTTCTGCGTGGAGGAATGAAGCTTGGGGGGAGGGGAGGGGGGCTACACGATATTTGGCAGGTGTACCAGTTTTTTTGGCTCTTGAGTGTACAAGTGGCGTAGATTTCCTATCTGCCCACAAAAACTGTAATTTTCTGGTTATAGTGGCGAAGGAGGCTTCGGGCAGGCACAGCATTTATTCGTTCCTGAATCTCGTTGCTACAGAAAATGCAGAGGTGCTTCAAATTTAATATTTACGGAGCTTTAAACTTTAGGCTAAATGTTTGGTAAAAATATATTTCAGAGAAGAAAAATTCCATCGTTCTAAATATTTAGATTTTGCCATTTCTTTAAAACCTGATCTGTAAATTTCGATTTTTTTTCATTTCAGATAATTAAAAACAATGTTGACTTTAAAAAGCGTAGTGTTTTCTTTTTAAAAAAAAATTATCATGTGCAGCTTTATTGACGAGTGTTTCTCTTCGTGACTGTAACCAGTCGTGACAATAATTACGTTCATCCACAAATCGAGACGCGATCATAAATAATGTAATATCGAAACAATTTATTACTTCGAATTATATCCAATGCATATTTAATATATGCTTTGATTGACACATTTGAAATTTTCCTCAAACACATATTATTAATTTGCACATTGCTGGTTTGACACAGTAGGGATGACAACATATATTACTAAATTAATACTATAAAATAAGCAAAAAAAAAATTTTTTAGAAACATAACGAATTTTTGTTTTCTATCGTGAAGTACGAGGCAACAATTTATATGTCACTGGTCATTTACTGAGAACAAAGAATATCGGAGTGGGGTTGTGCGCGGGGCAGTGCCGTCGGTTGTATGTGAATATGTCTGTGTTGGCGGGTTGTATTTGATTTCTAACATGGGAATGGTATTAACGAAACGGATACTTGGCTCTTACGACTCTACTCGTCAGATATAGACAAGATCTCTCGTTTGGCGCCAACTTCAGCGCGCTGGCAAATCGAAGTCGCGAGATACAACGCGCTTGTAATAACATCCCACACCTAAAATAGTCTGCATCATGTTGTGCACAATATTTAANCGCCTATAATAGTCTGCATCATGTTGTGCACAATATTTAAGATGGACGGACGTGTGTGGTGCTCGTTTGTAATACTTATAACCAATCTTTTCATGCTTATTCGTATCGTAAACTTATGCGTAGGAAAATGATAACTCCGTGCAACACAAACACGTGCTGTACTGACTCTATGCTATACAATATTTATTTCCGTATCATTGAAACACACTGCCACATTTAATACCGACGCCCGTCATATTGGTTTAACTACGAAATTATAGCTTGCCGACTGATCGTGAGCAGTTGATACGTCCCGACTCCACTCGTGACGTCACTCGACCTTCGTTTCAAGCTTAGAATACCGAGTAGTGGTCTAGAGCCGATAGTTGTAAAGAATCTATTTTTTTTTCGTCGGACGAAGAGACTTAGAATAACCCCTGTGTAAATTTTCGCCCGCACCCAAAATGGCCGCCAGTCGCCGCGGGGCCTCACCCGTGCTTCGCGCACGCTCTGTGCCTGCCAACTCGAGGACGCGGAAGCATCGTGCTCGTATACGTGATTGGCGGAGATCACATTTCTTTTAATAGTGTCACGAGTCACAAAGTTAAAGTGTCGGAGAGGATCGACCTGGAAACCGTTACATCGCCGTTTCCTTCCTGGTACCCCCAAGTGCCCGTCTCGTTTTATTTACGCGTTCGCGCCGAAAAGGAAATTTACTGTTTCATTTGTATATCTCTTTAGGAAATTTTCAATATGGTTTAGAATTCACGTGTAGTTTGATTTATTATTATTTTATTGGGCTCGCTAACGCCTAGACTTAATGTGGTGATAGGCTGACTTCACAGCGAAGAGGGGGCGTGATATTGGTGTAGAACCTAATATTTATCTATCTTACATCCAAGAACGGCACAGCTGTTGATAACATTCCAGGTTTCGAACTCGGGACATTTTGTTCCAAACTACCCTCTTAGCGACTTACAGCACAGCGGTCTGCTTCCTCGAAATCTCATTTAAGTTGGGTGGTCAGCAAACTGCGTTAATACGTCTTATAATTTACCTGTTATAAATACAACACCAACGTTAATAAATAAAAAAAAAACATTTCGCGTCTTAACAACTTCAACTGTTGCGCAATATAGCACTGGAATCTTCCTTAATAAGCATAAATACTGGCGTTTCTGCTTGGTTCTCTGGAGAAAAAAAACACACTTTTACCCTTCTTCCTTTTGCCAAAAATTCAATTACTCAGTTTCAACACGAGTGAGATGAAACCATAGGCACGGTTTTGATTGACATTGCCTGCTGTTTGGACTATGGCTTCCAACGCGGGCACAGCTGATTTTTGTCACGCCGGAAGTTAGCCAGACATAAAAAAAATGTCTTCTTGCCAATCAGTTGAATTTCGCAACTTTAAATATTTGACATCGTTGTGTGAATGTGGAGCGTCCAGTTTTCGTTATCGGAATTAAAATTTTCCCCCGCGAATTTCATAATGTTTGTTCCTGGAAAACGAGTTTGATTCGGTTCCTCGAAAGAGTACGATAATGCCATCAAAGGTTAAAATAATTTTTGTTTTCCTACGTCAGTTGGGGAACAAAGTAATACTCTACACGTGTTTATTTTCGAAATGAACTGAATGGAATTAACTCAGGATGAATATTGCAAACATTATCGTGTTTGCTTCGTGATTGTGAACCAGTAATTCAATTAAATGTTCGCAATAACGAATACTAAAATATTAAAATCAGCCATATTGGTTAAAAAAAATATTCCTTTGTTGTCAAGTTTTTTAACTATCCATTTATATTCTTATAACTAGCTTTAAAGTTTCAACAATTTTTTTTCTGTTCATAAATACACCAGAGATAGATTTTATTCATCAAAGTTTTGCTAACCACTACTGCACGGTATAAATAGAAAAATTCCTTCTAATTAAAAACCAATTTCCCACAGTTCTATCATAATCGCATAATCGCATATATTCGTTATACCTTACTGTACGAGATATGGCTGATATAAGTGCATTATTGCATTATTTTAGTTCAACCAACATACATTTCTCTATAGTGAAAGAAATTAAATAAATTGCCATAATCCATCCTTCGTTACAACAAGTATATGGGCGTGTTTGGTTCATATTAGAAACATTTTACAAGTCGTTTACTATAATCATACGTCCTAAGAGACACTGACTTGTATGCCAAAGTCCATGTTATATGTTGTACACTTATTAACAGAATCGTAAAGCCAATGTGAACTCTTAACAATGAGAGATTTAAACCGTTCTTATACAAAAAATGGTGATATATATCGGCGGTGAATGGGCACAATAATAATATTTTGTGCCTATGCATGACTTTAATGCGGTGAATGTACTTCGTACTAACTGTTTTCTAGAGTCTTCATAAAGTGTAACATATTTTATTAATTTTTTGTGAGCCAGTATTAGCACCTAGAAGTAAGTTCTCCTCAGACATGTTCCTTTATATATTCTATGCATTCTCTTCCAAAATTCCCTAACATTTTTAAACACTATTTGTGCAATACGATACNACATTTTTAAACACTATTTGTGCAATACGATACATTTGGTTACATCTTTATTATTATTCGGCGGTCGTTTAATGCAATTTTTATATCAATAGTGTTTAGAGTGGTCGAAGAGGTTTGTTTTGTGTTAACTCCTTCGACATGAATTTCTGTTAGTTAAAACATGTTTTTGATTCCCCACAATCGTTCAAACTCGAGGCCAGATTTGAAATTAATATTTATTAATGGTTGAGATTAGTCGAATTCAGACTTTCATAATAAAAGGCGACCTATCAGAACACACATACACACACGCATATATACTCTGAAGAGCCAAAAAACTTGTTTAGGCGTGCGTATGCAAATAACAGAGGTATGGAACCAATCAGAGTAACGCGATGCGGTCGGCAGCTAGATCGGTCACTGCTGCTACAATGGCAGGTTATCAAGATTCAAGTGAGTTTGAACGTGGTGTTATAGT
>NQII01003107.1:241072-251632 GCA_002778355.1 Clitarchus hookeri | reverse complement strand
GGGGGACTACACGATATTAGGCAGGTGCACCAGTTTTTTTGGTTCTTCAGTGTAAATAGATGCCCCACCGCCCTACTCGAATGTACGGCATTAAAGTGAATAAATACTGTTAATATTCGCATATGGGGGTGAATGACTGCAGTTTATGAATGCAGTATTGCTCCCTGCAATGAGGTGCGTGGTCCGTGAGCCCCGCTACGGCTTGCACCTCATGGTTCGCTCGCTCTCACCTCAGCGCGGGCACACACAGCACAACAGCAGAATTGTGTGCATTCTTCCGCGCTGGAGTTAACGCGTGGAATTTCTGCACGGATGGGTAAGCGTCGAGCGTTTCCACGTAGCTTATAAATTCACTGCAACTTTCGTTTTAACGGCCTCGGCCCAAGCGTATTACCGGGGCCGGCCTTTTTTCACGACCAATTAGGTCTGTGCTGGGGAATCAGTGTGTCAGAAGCGGAAGCGGATATAGCCGAATCTAGGTGTATGCAAGCGTATATACAGAAATCCTTTTAAATAACTCCAGGCTTCGGAATTTAATCCGTACTCATAAAGAACTCATGCAAAGTGCTAGGTCTGAACATAGAAACATGCTTGCATAGTTGTTATGTTGAGGAATGTACTACCGAACCTTAACTGAAAGTTTTTGTTTATTTATTTGCTTTTTGGTCTAGGTATCACGCAAAACATAATAGAAGTATTTTGAAAGAAAAAAAACCAATGTAATGCAGAATATAAATCCACCTTAAATACTGCTTTTTAAAGGCTGAGTCGTTAATGTAACCTAACCTGGCATGAGCGGAAACCTTAGGAAAACTAAAGAAGAAATCCTGAAACGAGTTAGGAACTACGGAGATTTCGGAGGGCGATAGTGGAGAGTGTAAATGTGTTATGCAACGATCAATTGGAAAATACTTGCTATTAAGCAACGGAAAGTAGAATACAGGCAAATGGATATAAGATCAGGAACCACAGATAACGGTGTTACGGAGAGTACACACATTTATACATTAAATAAAGGTTGGCCGTCTTCTACTGCTTAAAATTTCATAACCCTCTTCGCTTGAAGCAATTTGACATTACATGTTAGTAATCAGAGTACAAAAATCAGTAACTCTTCGCTTGAAGCAATTTGACATTACATGTTAGTAATCAGAGTACAAAAATCAGTAACACAGAAGGTCGCCTTGGTGATATCCGCTAATCCCGACGGTTACCTCATAAAAAACAAGTTTAGTTCGAAAGCAGATTAGTGGTTGCCTGGGAGGTAGGCAGCATGTAACACTGTCGTGCAAGACGTGTCAACGGACAACCTGACTCATGTTTTTGTCCTCATGCAGGAGCTAGTGCATGGTGATAGGAGTATGGTGATAGGAGTCGGATGGTCCAACGAATACTAACATACGTANTCATGCAGGAGCTAGTGCATGGTGATAGGAGTATGGTGATAGGAGTCGGATGGTCCAACGAATACTAACATACGTATCGAGTATCAGTGCTTTATTTTGAATGCCAGGTCTTTAGATGGTTGCAGCATATGCTCGAAATTTAAGCCACCCATCTCCACACATATACACGAATACGGTGCTNCAGGTCTTTAGATGGTTGCAGCATATGCTCGAAATTTAAGCCACCCATCTCCACACATATACACGAATACGGTGCTCATGTGACCTGCTCACATACATGTTGAACACGTCGCCAGAGATCCTGAATATTGTCCACTTCAGTTGCATCCCCCTGTATCTTCAAGTGAGCCCGCAAGTACAAGTCGACGTGACTGAGATCCGGTGATCTGAGTGGCCAACCCACTGGACCACTTCGGCCAATCCATCGCGCCGGATACCACGCATCCATGCACTGCTTTGCTGTACGAATAAAGTGCGCTGGTGCACCATCGCGCGTGTACCGTTTATCTCGTAGATTCAGTGGCACATACCGACCGAGGTGGCGCAGTGGTTAAACTTTGATCTCGCATNCGTGTACCGTTTATCTCGTAGATTCAGTGGCACATACCGACCGAGGTGGCGCAGTGGTTAAACTTTGATCTCGCATTCGGGAGGGCCTGGGTTCAAATCCGGGTCCGGCCGTCTTGATTTTGGCTTTGCCATTGTTTCCCGAAATCACACCAGGCGAACGCTCGGATGGTTCCTTACCGCAGACTATGGCCGTTTACTACCCGTTACTGCACGCCTGAGCAACTTGCCACGTGTTTAATGACCTCGCTGTCGACGAGGAGTTAAGCCCCATCTACATACCTTCAGTGGTGCATCTTCTAGTAAATGTGGGAGGCCATCGTCTAAGAAGCGCCGACGGGAAGCCACAGACAGCCGTGCGGGAAGATCCTGTGGCCCATTCAGCTTCCCGTCAATGCGCTAGATTAAACAGACGTCGGAAGTGGAATCATCGTACCGCGTGTGGCTCGAGGTGTGCCCGCAGATGGTCGTTGTGGAAGATGAAGACGCCGTGCTTCGTGAAGGATGATTCGTCGGTGCATAGCACAGTGCTGCAGAAAAATCTGGGGTTCGCGTAATCTGGCCTTGAAATCACTCACAAATTGTCTCAAGTGGAGAGAAATGGTGAACTGAGTAAGTAATAGACTACAAAATTCCTCCGCATAAACCTTTTCTCCAGATTTTTAAATCATGACAAACTCACGCCTTTATAACTATGGGCTATTCACGATATCTTCCAACTTTTCTGAAGCCTCGCTAAAGTCCTACTTCCAGGGAATTCCTCCACCTCATGCAAACAAACCTTAAAGAGAAATGCACAGAAGGAATGCGCACCGGATTCGTGATCAGGCAGTGTAAAATTATTTTTGCATTTCAACTATTTCTTATAGGCTATTCACGGTAAAGTAAGCACTATTGAAAGCCCTCTCATTTGGATTAATAGTCAATAAATACGTTTTATTTAAGCTTAAGATGTTAAATTTTTCAGTGCGGTGGAAGACACATAATGTATTTATTACTTACATGGTAATATTTATTTTAAAAGGTGATTCAAGGATAAACAAAGGCTGAAAGTAAAATGTAACTAGGGACTAAAAAGTGCTCACTTTACCGTGAACAGCCTATACCAGACATTACCAACACGTCCATTTCCGCCCTGTTTTGTTCATATTAATTGTAAATTTAATATTGCCACTTATAGATAAAATTTAAATAAAAGTTTATTTTAACTATAAACAAAGTACTATTATGTTAATGGAAGTATAAAACGCTTGTAATGCGTGACATATTTAGGAAACAACCAAATACGTCATACATATGGTGATTTTTTGAAAGGTTTGATTCATAAAGTGTGAAGAAACGGTGAATAGATTATATACACATACTTATAGACATATATGTAACATTTCCATGGTGCAGTGGTCATGTTTATATTTTCTCATGCTCCTGGTATCGATTAAAGATACACTGAAGAGCCAAAAAAACTGGTACACCTTCCTAATATCGTGTAGGGCCCCCCGAGCACGCAGAAGTGCCGTAAGACGACGTGGCGTAGACTCAACTAATGTCTGAAAGTATGCAGGAGGCAATTCACATCATGAATCCTGCAGGGCAGTCCACAAATCTAATCTGCGCCAATTTGTGAAAGGGTTGCACGTCTGTCACGTTTAATGATTCTCGTCAGTCGTCGTTTATCCCATTCTTTCACGATATTTTTCCGGCCGCAGCGATGTCGAAGATGTGATGTTTTACCGGATTCCCGATATTCACGGTACACTCGTGAAATGGTCGTACGTGAACATCCAAATGTTATCGCTACCTCGGAGATGCTATGTCCCATCTCTCGTGCGCCGACTGTAACACCACTTTCAAACTCACATAAATCTTGATAACCTGCCATTATAGCAGCAGTAACCGATCTAGCTGCGGACCGCATCGCGTTACTCTGATTGGTTTCATACCTCTGTTATTCGCATACGAACGCCTATACCAGCTTTTTTTTGGCTCTTCAGTGTATAATACTCATCGTTAACTTCCACGGACTGCTGTCTACTGGTAATAAATCGAAGGAACCTGGATCTTCTGATGATGCCACTCGTGTGGCACAGTTGCCTATGACCACAGCTCTCTCCGTTCACCCGCCAGGTGCACGGGGAATACGGGGCATCCGCGGCCTGATATCGCGAACGTTTATGAGCGCACAGGTGCCTTAGATCGCACCGGATGGTCGTGCGAGCTTAGCAAGGCTCCATTTGATGAATGCCGCGTCCTGGTTTCGCACCGCTCAACCCCTGAGCACAACGCATTTACATACGCTGTTCTTTCCTTCTTCGAGCGGGAGTTTGTTATTACTGGTAATGAAACAACGAATATCGCGGAGTTATTACTACATAGCTGGCACGAGAATTCGTCTCTGGGCGATGAGAACATATGTGAAAGTCGAGTTATTGTTGAAAGGTATACGCCAATATCAGCTAAATTTATGTTTTCTTGGCGCCCCCTTCTCGTCTGGTTATTCTTAGTTTCCTTAAAATAATTTTGCCATATTAATACGGCCGATTCGCTTAATGCTTCAATGCGATACGCATCATNTAGATCGCACCGGATGGTCGTGCGAGCTTAGCAAGGCTCCATTTGATGAATGCCGCGTCCTGGTTTCGCACCGCTCGACCCCTGAGCACAACGCATTTACATACGCTGTTCTTTCCTCCTTCGAGCGGGAGTTTGTTATTGCTGGTAATGAGACAACGAATATCGCGGGGTTGTTACTACACAGCTGGCACGAGAATTCGTCTGTGGGCGATGAGAACATAGTGAAAGTCGAGATATTGTCGAAGGGTATACGCCAATTTATGTTTCTTGGCGTCCCCTTCTCGTCTGGTTACTCTTAGTTTCCTTAAAATAATTTTGCCATATTAATACGGCCGATTCGCTTAATGCTTCAATGCGATACGCATCATNTAGATCGCACCGGATGGTCGTGCGAGCTTAGCAAGGCTCCATTTGATGAATGCCGCGTCCTGGTTTCGCACCGCTCAACCCCTGAGCACAACGCATTTACATACGCTGTTCTTTCCTTCTTCGAGCGGGAGTTTGTTATTACTGGTAATGAAACAACGAATATCGCGGAGTTATTACTACATAGCTGGCACGAGAATTCGTCTCTGGGCGATGAGAACATATGTGAAAGTCGAGTTATTGTTGAAAGGTATACGCCAATATCAGCTAAATTTATGTTTTCTTGGCGCCCCCTTCTCGTCTGGTTATTCTTAGTTTCCTTAAAATAATTTTGCCATATTAATACGGCCGATTCGCTTAATGCTTCAATGCGATACGCATCATTTATGCCGTTTCCAAGCGATTTCTGCATATCTTAACTTTCAGTAGAGATTCTTTGTCTGTTTATTAGTGTTATATCCATCACTGTATAAAATACGATCAAATCTTTTCTTTGACGCTGTTTTGTTTACACAAACAAAATCTGGTGTAATTCAAAGGAAAGATTCGTTGTTACTAAAAATTTTCTTTATACATTTTTGTTTTATGGCAATAAAAATTTTCTCCGTGGCAAAGGAAAAAAATCTTCAGCTTGTTTGCTTTACAGTAAAGATATGTCGCATTATACCAAATAAAAGAGTTAAGTGATATTAAAACTTTTGTTTCGTTCAATATCTTATAATAGTACTTAACGAATTTTTCTAAGTGCTACGTTACCAAATAAAAAATTCCTTATATCATCAAAATAATGGTTTAACCACTGGAATGCAGTAACTGATTATCACGAAATATATGCTGAACTATTGTCAGTACAATGCAAGGTTACCAATACTTTTTAACGATATGTACATAAGAAATATTGTTTGTGGCAAACCTACTTTGCAATGGTTCATATTTACAGTTTTTTTTTCTCGACTGTCATTGTAGTAATACACTACAGATCAACTTTTATTGCAAGCAAAAATACAACTGTTAATTGCCTTTACTCGCATATACAAAGCATGCCACAGGCTATATTCCCGAGCGAAAGTCACAGAAACGCTCCCATTGAATCGACACACATTAGCCAATCCACGAGCTTCAGGAAAACCCTTCGTAGATTTGCATGCGTTTGAAGTCTAGCGTTAAAAAAAAAAATCAATATGCGAAATTTACACGCCCCTACGGATACTGAATGAGCCAGACAGTAAAAAAATACTTTAGAATATTAGTTTCTAATATATGTTTCTTGTTTTGTATTTGCGTTTTCACGCGAATATGTCTTTAAATCAGACCGACACTTAAAGATACCGGGATGGACACGGCGACTTGACGCTTGCAGGCAGTGTGAACCCTTCCGACACCATAACTTCGTGACTAATGATCTGATTGAAATAAATGTGATCTCGTTCGTTTGAGGGTACCACTACGATGCGAGCGTGATCTTGAGTTGGTGACGCATATAGGCTATGAACGCGGCGGGGGGAGGGGCGACTAACAGCAATTTTGTCGGTGGGCGAAAATTTCTGGGCATTATATCTCGCGACTTGGTACTTGCGCGCTGATTTTGGCGCCAGACGAAATACCTCATTTATGTATGCCGATTAAAGCCATAAATACCAAGTATCTATTGAGAAATATTTTAATTTAATTCTCACGTCGCAAGGAAAATATTACACGCACACACAGATTTATCCACGTAAACTCATGGTTGTGCCCCAGGCAAAGCCCCCCCCCCCCAGATTTTTTGTTATTTTTACTGCATACCTCTCTGGGACATCACTTGTCACTCTAGCTGGTACTAAAATAATCCAGTAAATAAACAGATAATTGACACTTAGCCACATGTAGAGCGCCATATATGATACAATAGATATACACGAATTTGCACCTTATGTTCTATTTTTGTTTCAATATTACGCGAAAAATAAAACACTATCGTTTTGAAATAATGAACGCAAAGCATATAATATATTAAGCACGTAATGTAGTGAAAATTCATTTGTACGAATTCCCAGATCAGATCATTTTTAAATTTGTGGTAGCCTAAGAGACCGGCATAAAAAGAATTCACGAACACCGATTTTAAGTTAGTGCAAAATGTGAAATTGTGCGTGTCGTGACGTGAACGGCACTAGAAACATCGTCGTGGTTGGTCTGGGAGAGTGTGGAGATGAAATATTTGAGCGGCTCCTAACATCGAGGTCTTGTGAGCTGGTGAGGGTGAAGCGAGGCGAGTGTGGAGCTGCGTTGGAGTGCAAAGGTGGGGGAAACGGGAGATCCCCGAGAAAACCCGCCGACCAGCGGCATCGTCCGGCACTATTTTGCGAGCGACCCATCGGAAATGGAACCCAGCTCGCCTAGGTGAGAGACTAGTAACCCGACCACTAAAANGCAAAGGTGGGGGAAACGGGAGATCCCCGAGAAAACCCGCCGACCAGCGGCATCGTCCGACACTATTTTGCGAGCGACCCATCGGAAATGGAACCCAGCTCGCCTAGGTGAGAGAATAGTAACCCGACCACTAAAACGCCGTGGCCCCTATGGGTGTGGTGATAGTCGACCTATATCGGAGACAACAATCGTCGTACGAGTTTATTCGTCTGGGTGAGTTTGTACCGTTGCGAGTAAGGTTTGAACTCGTAACTCTTGGATCTCNAACGCCGTGGCCCCTATGGGTGTGGTGATAGTCGACCTATATCGGAGACAACAATCGTCGTACGAGTTTATTCGTCTGGGTGAGTTTGTACCGTTGCGAGTAAGGTTTGAACTCGTAACTCTTGGATCTCAATTTTGAGTGGTACAGCGTTAAAAATTATACGAACTGCAAGCGACGCGAGTAAGTCCTTCCACAGGTCACCGACCGCAACAGACGATGAACCATTCCGTTTGCAGACGACTCAACAAGTTTGCAGGTCTCATAAAACACCGCATTCAAGAGCGAATTCCAGGGGTGGGGTAGAGCGGGTACGCTATTTGCAGTGAGCCGGAACATGACTGTCGAGAGGAAAACGTTGAACTCGAAATCCGTTTTCAGCGATGTTTGCAGTCTCGCCGGCTCCGTGTTTGCTCGTAAGCCACGCGGCTCGTAATAACATTCCTCCGTCCTTCGAGTTCACACAATCGCGTGCACGAACGGCAAACACGCGAGCTACCTGCGGTCTTCGTGTGCCGGGCAGACTTCCGTGGTTGCGAACGATGTCACCTCGGTTCCTGCAGCCACTTGTGGGAGCCGCGGTGGTGTAATGGTCAGGCTGGTGGCCTTCCACCAAGGCGAACAGGGTTCGGCTCTCGGAAGGGTTTATTCCCGAATTTTTGCACGTGGGAATCGTGCCGGACGATGCCGCTGGTCGGTGGGTTTCCTCGGGGACCTCCCGTTTCGCCCACCCTTGCATTCCGGTGCAGCTCCATATTCACCTCGCTTCACCTTCATCGGCTCTCAAGACCTCGACGCTAAGGGTTTCGCCTCCCTGGCGCTTGAACTGCGTTGCACAGTGTTTGATGTCCTGTTTTTTTTTTGACGAAACTATTGAACGTGCCCCCAGTGTGTTTAGCTACGAGAAGACATCATACCCGAGACGAGAACGGAATGGTACTTTAAAGCTGCCACGAATGCTGTAAATATTATTTAGGAGCTAGGAGCCCTCCAATGTAGTTAAAAACGGCATTTTCAGATTGCCGTGTCTTAGAACATACTAGCCGGATGCGAGCCAATCTGCACTGAAGAGCCAAAAAAAAAACTGGTATAGGCGTGCGTATGCAAATAACAGAGGTATGGAACCAATCAGAGTAACNACATTAGGCAAATTTACCAGTTTTTTTGGCTCTTCAGTGTACTATAGGAGCCTGTATTGAACTTTACTACAGACTCCTCATCAATAAAATTATAAAGTTAAAGCTGAAAATTCCATATGTAGATGCAGCACTACGAGAACACTGCACGCCAGTTCATAGCTCTGCGCGTAGTGACGATGGCGCTTTTGTAACGCGTGTCAGTGTAACCCTTATAGCTCCCGCACTTCTCGGCCAAAAAAGGAGAAAANTGACGATGGCGCTTTTGTAACGCGTGTCAGTGTAACCCTTATAGCTCCCGCACTTCTCGGCCAAAAAAGGAGAAAAGCGATACAGTCAGGTATACTCAAGCCGTCATACGGTGTTGAAATTTTTTATTCGCTTTAAAAGAGCATTAAAGAAACTTATTAAATCCGAATTATTAGTTCCCCGTTTATTTATTTCACTATAGTGCACTTTCTGGAAAGCGGAAATGTCTACAAAGTGCCACTTTAGATACCACTTACGATGTCAATTGTTTAAAATAGCATAGGAATGTTCATAATACCTTTGTGTTTGCTGTCACATCAAAAGTCGCTCCAAGAGAGAATAAGGTATTTGAAAATAATTTTGTTTTTTTTTTTCAATCCACTCTGGTGCTTGCCGGCAAGTGTTGCAGACACAGCATAGAACTATTTAGTCAATTTCTAATCTTAAGTATGTATAACATAAAGTAATTCATAAATTTCACGCCATCCAAACTAACTAGCTGAAAGTTTTTGTAATATGGTCATGTGCACTTTAAAATCCGTGTTCAGATACTAAACACGGCTTTTCTCCTCGTTTTATATCGTTCTGTCATATACAAACTTAAAATTTCAATGGGCCGTATCACTTTATTCATGTGTCAGATGTGTGAAATCATAAATTTTTTTGGGACATTATACGTTTTAATAAAATACTTATTCATACTGTACGCGCATAAAACCAGAACAAAACAATTCAGTGGCAATACATGTAAACATTACGTTCGCAAAGAAACGTCGAATAGAGGTAGTTTATAAACTAGACCGGCAAACTTCGGCCGCGGGTATATCACGAAAACAGAAGGCGAAAACGTAGCAAAACCTACGGTCCAGAACTAATCGTATGGGCGGTACATATCTTTCAAGTTAGACCTGAAGCACTAGTTTTTTTTACATCTACTGGAGATGGAACAGTAAGTGTCTGGATAACGTGTAATGTTAATTGTGACATGCGAGTTAGCAGTTAATCTTTTAAATACCAAGTATTTTACAGCTTCGTGGAGATTAAGTTGAAAAAAGGCAGTACGGTGTTTATTTTCATGAAATAATTTGATGACAGCCACTGACATGTGTTGTGAGATTTACATGTCTCTGTTCCGTTACACATTAACTGACACTCAATGTTCCATCTTAGAAATTTTCTCTAATATTAGTAATAAACTAGTTTTTCAGGTCCAACTCCCAAGACGTATACCATCCTTAAAATTTACACCTCAAGTAGTGTAATTTTTTTTGTCGTGATTCATTTGCAGCCAAATTTTGCCGGTCTAATTTAGATACATCATGTAAAATTACTATTTTCATTAAATCACAGCCAACTTAACTGGGGGCCAGCGTAACCAGTGTGTGATTAGTTATGGACAACGATTTTTTTTTCCAAAGTTTAATTACTCAAGTATTCAATTTACCGTGAATAGCGTTTACTTAAGTTGTCACTAGTTTAAAAGGTTGGGTCTGTATTTTCGAATTTGAATCTAAATGCATCGCTGTCCACGTCACCCTGACATTTCTCGATAGTGTTTACGTTGAAATATGCGCGGTTATTCGCAAAGGGG
>NQII01003107.1:207396-240897 GCA_002778355.1 Clitarchus hookeri | reverse complement strand
GGGGGGGGGGGGTATTGTACTGTGCTTCGCCGTGCCAGGCATGATGAAACCACGGGAGCAGTGCAAAATGAGGAGTGCAACGATAGCTGACCGAGCTGGGAATACACTCCACCTGACCTAGGTTCATGTTTAGTTTCCCCGCGCGCGTTCCCACAGCTCACTCGTCCATCGCCGTCAAAATAAGGTAGTCGATCCCTGGCTTTTATTTTCCCAACTGTCAAAATAACGCATGCCAATCTGCGACTTTTAAGTTTCCTGACGCATCCCGTTATTTTTTTCTTCATAAAAAGTAAATATGGTGAGCTCATCGATGATATAGTTAAACTGGACCGGAGAAAATGGGGCACTGACTTTTGTAAACACGTATTGGTTTACATAATTAACTAAGCTAGGAATCGAACTACATTATTTTGATAGCGCCGCTGGTGTAAAAGAAGTCCTTCGTTGAACCACGGTTGCTTACTACAGATATGGCATTCGCGCTCTTTCTCATATTTCTGTCTATGTGACTGAAGACCTTTGTGAGCTTTCCTATGCTCGNACAGATATGGCATTCGCGCTCTTTCTCATATTTCTGTCTATGTGACTGAAGACCTTTGTGAGCTTTCCTATGCTCGCAATCAGCGTGAGTTCGATTTTAGGGGCATTGGTTAAGGATTTTTAAAAGCATTATTTATTTTTCAAAATTGAAATATTTTGCAGTTTTGTTAAAGTATATCAGTGAAAGTAAGATTAAAAATAATTAAACATTTGACATTTTTTTTAGCTACGTTTTAAAAATTATGTTTCATCTTAAAAAANAAGTAAGATTAAAAATAATTAAACATTTGACATTTTTTTTAGCTACGTTTTAAAAATTATGTTTCATCTTAAAAAAGTTTTCTTTTTAAATACAATATCTGCTTCCATATTAGGCGTTTCTTCGTGTCACATGAACGCCATGAAGNTAAAAAAGTTTTCTTTTTAAATACAATATCTGCTTCCATATTAGGCGTTTCTTCGTGTCACATGAACGCCATGAAGTAATTTATTTGAAATAATGTACGTTCGCCCCATTAATTATTTCAGTTTGGCTATCTTTATATTGAACTATACCATAAAACTGAAAACTACGGTAGAATCACATTAATTTTTTTTTGTTGACTGTTGGAAAGTCAACACTTTTATTTGAGTGCTCTGCAGCAAAACATGACATTTATGAACTGTTTTGAAATTTTGTGATCAAGCTGTACAAAGTAAGATCGCGAGCGAAATAGTTATAATTTTGTCCTGCACTGAAAATAAGGATNATGTAAGATTGCGAGCGAAATAGTTATAATTTTGTCCTGCACTGAAAATAAGGATCATCATCTGCTTATGTGTAATTTTGGTTCAACCAATAACTTGCAGAAAATGAAAGCCTCACGTTGTGTTCTGTTATACTCTAGTAATTGCTTTGCATTTTCTCAAAAAATTCCCAGGAACCAAATTAATTTTATTACTAGGAAGTCGATGTATCTGTTCTGTTCTGAGTAGACAGTTGACGTAATAATTAATATTATTTCTAAATGCCGATTTTTACAGTCACAGCGTTTGCTAACGTTGAGCGGGACTTTTTTACGTTATACAGTTTCGCTAATCACATAAGTGCAAATTGANAATTTCGCTAATCACATAAGTGCAAATTGAATGTACTCTGGCCATATAGCAGAAACTATTTTGAAGCAAGATACCACATTAATTGTATATTAAAGCTTTTATAGCTGTTTATTAGCGCGGGTTGCCGCCAAATCAGCGATATTAAGGTAGATTGCGAAACTCTGTGACTCATTTCATTGAAACGATCATCTGGTTACATTTAAGCGTAATAATTGTGTGGCCAAATTTACAACTAAGTTTTCCCAATTTAATATAAATATTAAACATTTTCGTGGGAAGGGCACGGATGCACCCTTNTAATATTATTTCTAAATGCCGATTTTTACAGTCACAGCGTTTGCTAACGTTGAGCGGGACTTTTTTACGTTATACAGTTTCGCTAATCACATAAGTGCAAATTGAATGTTATTGACTCTGGCCATATAGCAGAAGCTATTTTGAAGCAAGTTACCACATTAATTGTCAATTAAAGCTTTTGTAGCTGTTTATTAGCGCGGGTTGCCGCCAAATCAGCGATATTAAGGTAGATTGCGAAACTCTGTGACTCATTTCATTGAAACGATCATCTGGTTACATTTAAGCGTAATAATTGTGTGGTCAAATTTACAACTAAGTTTTCCCAATTTAATATAAATATTAAACATTTTCGTGGGAAGGGCACGGATGCACCCTTNTCAAATTTACAACTAAGTTTTCCCAATTTAATATAAATATTAAACATTTTCGTGGGAAGGGCACGGATGCACCCTTGAATTTCCCCTTTAGCCAAGGACACGAGCGACATCCACTTCACAAGCCCTATACACTGTAAATATTTTTTCAGTTATTATTTACAATTTTGCGTATTCTTCTGGCCATTTGCTGGACACTATTTTTCACAAACAAACCGAAGCAACGTAAGAAAAACGTGTTTAAGAGCGCGCACCACGTGCCAGTCAAATCAGCGACGCAGTCTGTCAAGACTCGGAGGATTATGCAGACATTACTGCCCGTGGATCATTTCTGNTGCCAGTCAAATCAGCGACGCAGTCTGTCAAGACTCGGAGGATTATGCAGACATTACTGCCCGTGGATCATTTCTGTTCGAACAGTAAAGGAGGTAAAGCGTTAACGAGGGGTCGAAACATTGTTTGTAAATTAATTGATAATTCTATAAAANTTCGAACAGTAAAGGAGGTAAAGCGTTAACGAGGGGTCGAAACATTGTTTGTAAATTAATTGATAATTCTATAAAAAAACTACATTAAAAATTCCGTTTTACGAAAATTTTGAAATGGCTTTAATGATAAGCACTGTGCTCAAATATCCATTCCATGCTAATAGGACCAACCTTCAGTCATTAACAAGAAACTTTGTCGCTTTGTCCTCCATCGTCACCGCGAAAAATTTCGAGTAATCATTCGAGAACGAGCGCATTGCACATACTTCTAGCATATTGGAGGTGCACAGAAATGCTGTAAACTGATGACTCTAAGCGACTTACCGCTTGGTACCATAAACTGGAGTGCTAAACTGTATTATTCTTCCCTTTTCATTCCCGTTTATGGCGTGAGCACGCGACCACACAAACACAGATGTTACACGGCAGCTGAGTTAGTCCTGCTGTGATGCACGCTCGTAAATGTTTTTTTCGTATACGAGTTGCAAATTGCGAAATAAAGACAGGCGTTCAAAATTATACCCATTTCATTGCAAAGGTATCAAGGGAATGGTCGGTACTTAAGCGATCAAGGATAAGTTAACGAGAGTACGTTGCAAAGCCAAAAAAAACGAGTATTTGAAATCGTGATTTATTTTGATGTTATTTGCGATGTGACAGCAGAGGTTAGAAATTACGACGGTGTTAATGCACAAGAGTGAAGCGAGGGGAATGTCGTGACGTAACTTACTTCGCCGACGTGATTGTTTCGTTGCATACAGACGAAATGTTTCGCATGTATTCACAAATACACCCTAAGAAATTATTTGCAAATTTACCACACCAGTGTACATGTATAGTGTGAAAGCGCATATGGTAAAATTATTTCACCATCATCCATGGTAACGTTCCTACATTAGCTCAGGAAACTCTCAAATGCATTGGGAAGTTCCAAACTTTGTATAGCAGTGATAATAAACTTTCCTACATTTGCTGTTAGATATGTGGTATTATTTCCATACAAAGTATAGGTTAAAAACTTCCAATAGATTTTGGGAAGTTTACCAGAAATATTTTTACAGTGTACCTTATCACAATGAAGCTTCTCATGATCATCTGACATTGTGTNTTGGGAAGTTTACCAGAAATATTTTTACAGTGTACCTTATCACAATGAAGCTTCTCATGATCATCTGACATTGTGTTCACAGCAGAACAACCACACGATATGAGTAGATAAACAATGTCCTGAGAGCACTCATGGAGAATGCATCCAACGCTCACTTGCTACACGCACTCGCGCACTCTGTTAAATGGAGCAGCACTCTCTGACGTCACTCCCGAGTCCAAGTGTGGATATTTTGACTATTTAGAACACTATCTTGGAAAGACATTCTTGTATTGCTTGAATTCTTGTTGCAAATATTCCGAAATAAATTTGACATGTCCAACAACCACGGATGAGTAATTTAGGGCTCAGCCACCCAGAGAAACTATACGAAAACACTCTTTTCTTCTATGCGGTTTCTCTACTTACTTAAGCCACTCAGAATCCCCTGGGTGATCGACGTTACGAGCTTTGTGCCTACAGAATATTCTGCAGTAGTTCCAACTTTAATTCGCGATGGCTTCCCTAACTAAGCTGCTGCTGTCTAGTTGTGGCGAGAGAGAAAGAGAGGTAGAGAGCCTTTATGCGTTGCTGACCAGTATATCGATTTGACCGATCCGAGGACGAGGACTGAGGGCTGCGGATATGCGATTCCGCCGCAATCTTCGATCCGACATCTTGAATGATTTCACAGTATCCATCTTGTTTCCGTTCGCCATATTGTTTCTGCCTTCCGCCATCTTGTTTACACTTGTCTTGTGTACATAGGCTGTTGCTAGGGGATACACCATTCGTTCGACCACCATATTTGTTTATGGAGATTACATCTAGAATGCACTGGTGTCGCTCTCGCTCGGCCGCCATGTTTATTCTAGAGTTGGCCTCTAGGGGCACTGTTTTTATATTTCCGAGATCAAAATATCGTCTGGAGGATTAAGGGATCGAGCTGTTGAATCTTGGATCAGCATGTAGACACCTTAGACCACTCGGCTATCTAGTCATGTTTTCGTATAAGGGTTTAAAAAAAGTGTATATAACATCATGTGTATGGGAATNGAGGATTAAGGGATCGAGCTGTTGAATCTTGGATCAGCATGTAGACACCTTAGACCACTCGGCTATCTAGTCATGTTCTCGTATAAGGGTTTAAAAAAAGTGTATATAGCATCATGTGTATGGGAATTTTTTTTTAAACAATGGAAGTTTTTGCTGTCATTATTATTACAAATTAATAATCTCTTTTAGTTTTTTTTCTTAAAATAATTTTTCTTATAAAATAAAGAAAATATGTATTTCAAAATAAAACATATTTTTTGAAAAGCATTATTCTATTTTCTACTTTATTTATTCAATTTTTTAATTCGGTTTTTANCTTATAAAATAAAGAAAATATGTATTTCAAAATAAAACATATTTTTTGAAAAGCATTATTCTATTTTCTACTTTATTCAATTTTTTAATTCGGTTTTTATTGACATATAATTTTTTTTATTAAAGACATTTCTTTGTGTTGGTCATCCATCCTCCGGTTTGGGACTGCTCATTCATGCTGAATATAGCAGCAAAAATAACCTGCAGCGGGGGTATTTTAAAATAAATAAATCACAACCTACTTTATTTTAAACCAATTTTATTATGTAACGTACCAGATAAAGAAAAACATAAGCCCTATAATAAATATCTTTATATATGCATCGACCTCTTTCACAGTGAGCTCACCTCTTGATGTCCGCTTCAGCGACTCAGGAATTGTAGCGGGCAGGGAAACCCCACCACTTGTTGTACACCCTTTAGTTACGTCGTTTCAGCACCTTCTCGACAAAATACACATTTGAAAACGTAGTCGGTTGGATCTCCTCAGTGTAGAAGCCGCCATGGTTTGGTACGGTGTTCAGATCTTCCAGATAGTAGGTCCTCGGAACGTAGTTGCGTATACGTCGTACACGAAACATTTCGGGTCTCGATTTCGCTGTGTACCCTTTCTAGAAGACACCTTTCTCTTTGGATATGCGTACCAGTTCGCCGATTTTAGCTTTAGTCTTGTGTGGGTCCTTCCTTTTCAGAACAGCATACACGGCCCAAACCAGAGAGTCGTTCCTAACATCGTCGGGCTTCATGCGAGTGGTCGAGTGCACTGTAGAATTATACTCGCGGACGAGTTTCGACAGTAGCTCAAGCCACTTGTAGCTGCCATTCGCCACGAAATGCTTCCACGTCTTGCCTTTCAGAGTCCTGCTGAACCTCTCGACGACAGATGCTTTGATATTGCTGCACATGGAATAATGATTTACGTTACGTTTCTTCATCAGGTTCTTGAACTTTGCATTGTAGTATTCCTTGACCTGGTCGGTTTGCAAATTGGTCAAGATGCATCCTTCACGCAACACATCTGCCATTTCCTCAGTGACATCACATGCATTCTTCGACTTGACCGGCCTGGCCCAGGCGAATTTACCACAGGCATCGATGACTGTCAACACGTATTTGAAGCCCTTGTTGACCCGAGCATACGGTATCTTCTCCACAAGGTCGGCTTGAAACGTGTCGTTCATCCCATAGATTATGATCTAGCGATGGCGGTAGTTGCGCCTGGCAGCTGCATGCCATTAGTGGGCGAGTCTCATCTGACTCATCGTATGTAGCCTCCCTTCTTCANGTAGTTGCGCCTGGCAGCTGCATGCCATTAGTGGGCGAGTCTCATCTGACTCATCGTATGTAGCCTCCCTTCTTCAGTTCTTCGACGAGGATATAATCTCGTTGGTGTGCGAGTAATTTCCAACCCTTTGCGAAGCGACGAGTACATAGTCGTAGTCTATCCACGAGTTAGTTCGAGTCGTCCCAAAACACGTAGTCGATGTTCTTGTCGTCATCTATCTTCTTCAGACTGTCCCCACTTTTCAGTGCTAGGCCACTGAAGAGGTCTGAAAGAATGTCAATTTTTTTTTCGTGATCTTCGTTCTTATAAGCACCGGTCTCGGGATTGTTATTTTGGTAAAAGTGTGTACATGAGTTCGAGTAATGTCTTGTATTCCAGCAGGTCGGGTACTGTAAACACCTTGGGCTGCTTGCGAAATAGAAGTTCCACGTGTCTTGTAATCGCCTACTTGGATTATTCCACCTGGTAGAAGCTCTATTTCATCAGCACCAAGGAAACATTGATCACCATGCCTGTATACACTGCACATCTTATCATTATTATGAGATTTGTACGATCGTAGGTACCATCGAGAGAGAGCATTAGATTTCAGGGCTTTCTTCCATACCTTGTTCTGGAGTGCGAAATCTACATCCGATCCTTCATCCTGATCCATTTGTACGTCTTCATGTTTCCTTTTATTCGTAGTCTACGCAGGATGTTGAATTAGGTCTTCATGACTATGGATGCTCCATCGCTCTCCCTGAGTACATCGATATGGCGAGTAATGGGCTTAAAGATTTCTTCATTTATAAGGTCGTGCGAAAGTCTAGCACTTTTGGCGAGTTAATTCTTAAAACGAACCGACTGCATCACTCGATGNAAATCTACATCCGATCCTTCATCCTGATCCATTTGTACGTCTTCATGTTTCCTTTTATTCGTAGTCTACGCAGGATCGTTGAATTAGGTCTTCATGACTATGGATGCTCCATCGCTCTCCCTGAGTACATCGATATGGCGAGTAATGGGCTTAAAGATTTATAAGGTCGTGCGAAAGTCTAGCACTTTTGGCGAGTTAATTCTTAAAACGAACCGACTGCATCACTCGATGNGATTTATAAGGTCGTGCGAAAGTCTAGCACTTTTGGCGAGTTAATTCTTAAAACGAACCGACTGCATCACTCGATGCAGTTCGCTAGCAATGTCCGACATCGTACTGAATGCAAATGGTTACTGCTGCTCTCTTTTATAGGTTTAGTCGTGAGTCTCCAACAAACGATTTTCGATCTTTTCGAGACATTCGCTGCAGATATCCAATATGTCCTTGAAATGGTCTTGAATATCCATTTCTTTGGCGAGGTGGGAAATTGAGGTAGCGAATGTATGCTCTATGGAAGCTTTATGCACTTTTTTAAGTTTCTTTTAATTTTGTGCAGATGCCACATTCAGTATGTTAGTTATTTATCTTTGAACACTCGTTATGTGCTCTTCCATTGCCACCAAATCACGAACGATCTCTGTTTTCACACAATCCATCTTTGCCCCGAGGTCGGACAAGTAAGTGTGAAATAATTTTCTCTGATCTGCCAGTACATTGCATAATTCCGAGATGAAGCCATTACCAGTTTCGAGGACAAAATATTTACTAGCAGCATCTCTGAATCTTTCGGGTTCACCAACATTTCGAATTATTCTTCAACCAGCATCGCAACTTCCATCGGTTCTTGGTGTGAGACAACCTCCATCTTCGTCTTTGTCAAGCCGCAGATTGAGGCTACTCTGCCCGAATTTCGATATGCTGTAACTCATTCTCGACGGTAGACGATGAACTTATCGAATCCACATCGGTACCTGCCATCATATAGAGGCCAGTCTTTTACGATCACCAATAATTCATACTTGTCTTTCCACCACAAAGAACACATCTCTTGGAATCCGATAATGTCATGTCCGTATTGGCATGGTCATCGTACGCATGCCGCAAATTCATATCGTCCATGCGAAACAGATCCAACACATTATAATTATCGCGAAGAAATTGTTTGGGTTTGCGCGAATGTCTGGTCAAGGTACAGGCAGTCCACGTTCGCATGCCATCCCATTATAAAGTACTCCTGGATGCAAGTCTGTTTCTCACATACCACATCGTCAAAAATAAACACCGAGTTTAGCAATGCTTCGCTCGGTGGCACGACGGTCTCGTTATCGCTGCAAGGTAAATATTGCACACCATCTATGGCCAGCAGTACTCAAGTCAGTCGCTGGTATTTTGGTTGTTGGAGCGATTTTGAGTACAGGTACACGTTGTCAAACCAAAGTCCATTCTTTTCTTCCAGCAGGCTCAGTAAGACACATGTTTTCCCGTAATTTGATGGTCCGGCGATGATACACCGGAAATTTTGAGTGAAAAACTGGAAATTCCAAGATGGCGGACAGCAGTTGTAACATTATCCAAGACAGTGGANCACCGGAAATTTTGAGTGAAAAACTGGAAATTCCAAGATGGCGGACAGCAGTTGTAACATTATCCAAGACAGTGGATGGAAACAAGATGGCGACTGTGACGTCTTCCAAGATGGTGAATCCAAGATGGCGGCGGATTTGAAGATCCGCAATTCTCAGCCCTTACCCTCGGATCAGCCAAATCTATCTTCTCTGACCTTCTGGGAAAATGCCTCTGTACAGCCTTTCTCTCCTCTGAAACCTCGTACCATCGTGAGACCGTTTTCCAATAACCCTGCGAAGTGCCCAGTCAAAGGGCGGCTTGCCCTCCGTCTCTGCATCGCAAGGAACTTATCGCAGATGCAAATTCATGGTTAGCATTATATGGGTTGAAGACATTATCCGATTTGTTCCAGAACGTAGAGTTTTGCACTGCCCAGCGGATAGCACCTGCCCACTTACAGTTTAGGTCAGCAACCTTTCGTGCGGACTGTATATATATAAAAAAAATTATAATAATAAAAAAAAATATATACGTATATACACATTCTCTTTGCCAACGTTATATTAAAATGTTTTTTCGCTTCTTTTGCGTTGTGTAGAAGTAAAATGTTAGTGACGTATGTGAATTTTTTTGACACTCTTGCCATTGATATTATCTCATTTGTTTAGAAAATGTTACTGTCGTAATGTGCTTTAATGTCCATTATTGTACATTTTTTTCTAATATGTAAATGTTAACAACTTTTTGGCCTTCAGACCGTAAACAATTATGTGTAAATCACAAAAGTCACACAGAGCTAAGAGCAAAAATGGCAAGCATCTTAATTTCATCTTCGCTATTATGTACGAGATATTACACTGGCGTGCACTCTCGAAGATATGAAGCCCGTAGCATAGAATCTTTTAGAAGTATATCTTCACATTATAATATAATAAAGGCCATGGTTAACTCTATAGACTACTTAAAAAAATTTATCTTAAATTTTTTGCACTGATAATAGTTTTGATAGTAATTTTCTCACCTCCCCTGAAATGTCAAAGTTTTGACTAAAACGTTGTTCATTAACTCTTCAGGCTCATTGGGTAAGTTTCGCAAACTCAGCTATACCTAAACTTATTTGTAAAACCTCACATACATTCCCAAATTACCATTTAATTAAAAAGTTTACCTTCCAGGTACAATTGCAATATCCCGGTGGCCACCGCCACGCAGAATGCAGGTCAAAACTTCCGAAGGGAAACTATATATTCGGAAGTGCTGTTTTTAACCCTGCCACATTAAATTTATATTTTTCTAGACAACAGCAGTAATCACTAAAACCTCTGGTGAGCCCAGCGATGTAAGATGTTCTAGCATTCATAAGCATGTCAGGTTTATTACATTTTAGAAATTAAAATAAAGATGACAAGACGAACATATTCTTGATGAGAATAAAACGCTTTGCTAGACACACGATCCTGGGATCTCTGTAAAAATGACAGAGAATGAGTCACATTTTTACCGTAATACGCAGCAAGGAAACTAAAAAAAAACCATTTTCTTATAATACTTTTATTACTAGCATATATTCGTATAAAAATTAATGTGAATAAATTTTTAACTCTTCAGATACAAGGAGCTGAGCTACCAAAACAAATTTAGAATTAATGACTTACTTTTATATATTTTTCAATATACCTGAATGGGTTTCTTAAATTAATTACTTATTTTGTGATAATTTTTTAATCGTTCCACTTGTTGCCATATTTCTGCATAATACGCACATCACAATAAATCGTTGTTCGGTCCAGCCACATAAGACATGAAGAACCTAAGGCAAGCAGCAAGAATTGCCAAATTTTCCCACGATATATACACGCATGATGGTAAGAATTCGTGGCCTGCTTTTACGGCACCGGCGATTCCTTAACTAAAGTATTAGTTTGCATTTTTGCGTTCTGAAACATACAGAGGTGACCTCGATACAACGTAAGCTCCACTAGAGCATTTTCTTTAAAAGCCTGGATCTACAATTAAATTATTTACCTTCGTAATTTTTATATAATTCCGGTATTGCTTCCTCTAGCTCTCTTGTATTTAAACAAGCTCTTTCTTATCGTTTATTACTCTTCATAGTACTTGAGTTATTCGCACATTTTTTCTTATTTTTCTGAGCTCAGTAGATTCCTCTTACGATTTAAGGTTGATTTTCAAGCAGATTCTTTTCAGATCGCTTCCAGTGTCGTTTTATTTCGTTCCTAAACATTTTTCGTCCTTAAAACAAAATACATTTGGTATTTAAAGTCTTCAAGAATTTTGCAAGCGAATCTTCTGATAGCACGGCGTTTGAACTGCGTGAACATCACTGGAAAGTTATGTCTTGTGCAAAACTCAATCTTCTAGTTTTTTTTTCTTTTTCTCTTCCCCTGCGCATAACGTACTTTATTATATCTTGTTATCCATCCCGCTTTCCCAGGGTACATTCATATTTTCTTCTCCTTTGACTCGCCTGATTAATTGCCAGAAATTTTAAAGTCTTTCAACTCCTTCGTCGTCATGAAGGCAGCATTTTAAACCTGAAGTATAATATCGTACCTTGCAAAAGTAACTTAAGCAATCTTTCATAATGTCGCACATAAACATGCGCTTTCTCTTGCTTTCATTTTCCTTTTCTGTGTGATTCCAAGCACTCCGTTTTCGTATATNTTAATTGCCAGAAATTTTAAAGTCTTTCAACTCCTTCGTCGTCATGAAGGCAGCATTTTAAACCTGAAGTATAATATTGTACCTTGCAAAAGTAACTTAAGCAATCTTTCATAATGTCGCACATAAACATGCTTTCTCTTGCTTTCATTTTCCTTTTCTGTGTGATTCCAAGCACACCGTCTTCGTATACTGCTGCTTGACTAACATAGCAGAAACTTTCTCCTTGTCGAGTGAAGAGCAAGGAAAATCTTAAAGCAGATTTTAAGTGCAAAACGTAGTTTTATCTGAACCGTTACAGATATTCAGCTTTTATTATTCGACAAGAACTTGATATGCAATTTGGGGCGTGAAATGGCAATGGAGATTTAAAATTAATTGTATTAAGTTATCATTATCATGATATTTACGCTTCGCATCCAGGCGTCAAACGTGTAGTAATGTGAACTATTTATTAACATAAATAACCTTAAATTATGTTTTCAACTTTATAAGAAACATTTTGGAAACCCGCTTGCCAGAACGATAATCTTCTGTAAGACTACAAAATATTTTCTTGTAAAGATGGAATAACTTTATTTACAGCACGGAAAATTATAGGCTTGTATTTCAACTTATATTATTGAGATTTGGAAGGAAAATCATTTTTGTGGACTCTAAAACAACTGTGATAAATGAATAAAAGAGAAATAATGCTTTAATATTATATTTACTAATGAAGTTCTCAACCACATGCCAACATCCCTTACATTATACCCCGATTACTTAAACGACATGATAATGTCATATTTGAAACGTTAGTTAATTTTAATAGTAATGTAAAATTGCTTATTAACAAAGAAACGAACAAATTAATGGTACTTGTTAAGAATAATATAAGTTGATATTAAAAGCCTGCAGGCGGATTGCACATTTGCAGATTAAAAATTTCATTGTATACTGAATATTTGAATCAGGTACAAACTTTTCTGTGCGTCATATACTTATAACATATAAGTACAGTCTCTTCTGTTGGTAACGATAATTATTGGTCATGGGAAAAACGCATAGCTACGTGACCACATTGGTCCACCTTTATTAGGTGAAATTAACTGAAGTTTCCTACACTTGAAAGAACATTATGAGGAAATATCACCCCTCCCCCTCATATACATTACATGATTGTTATTCAAAAGAAAATATTTTGCAAACATATGCACTTATTTTAGGTGAAAAAACTATCACGGGATGTAATAATGTGCAACTATGATCTCGCGATATGAAGTTACTCCTGTTTATTACAAATATTACTCCAGGTGTACTAAAAAAAACGGCTTTTGTTACGTTACAAATAATTATTTTTAGAAGGGACATCGTTGTATTTTTTTGAAAAGACTTGTAAATGTACAATGAGCTTTCCAGAGAAATTTACAATGCATTTATTATTGGACTAAAATTTGAAACGCTTGTTGGGATGTGCAGGACAAGTGAGATTGCGAATAAAAATCAAACTTTGATACATTATCACTACCGTAAATGGTTGGGCAACGTTAGCTGAACACTCGGTTTTTCCTCTCTGCTAATTTGGATCCTTTTGCAATATCGCAAAAGTTTGAATTTCTGTTGACCTTATGGCATGGTTTACGAGAGTAGGATATGTAGTATTACAAAATTATTAGAAACAAAAATTCACGACCTTCACGCCCATTGAATACTCAAAAACACCTGAAACAGAAATAAACATTTTTTAGTGATAATTTAGTTGTAGCTTACACTTTTTATAAGACCTTTTCCTGGTCCACTGCATACGCTGCTGTAAGTATGCCTACTCGAATTACTTTTCGTAATACCTGCGCCGTAGTGTGTTCCTAGACTTAGATGTGTGACATGGGTTTAATTAATATGCCCGCGGCTGGGCGTTCTGTGTATAGGAACATCTAACTGAACAAAACGCATAACCCGCCGTGAATGTTGAGCACCCTCTTCTCAGAAGGACACTGTAACCCAGATATCAACACACTCTGCACTCTAGAGAGGAGAATACGAAGTCTCCGTCTCCCAAAACAAACAAGAAAAAAAACAAAGTACACTTAGAATTTTGTGGTGTAAAGGTGGTACGAGTATATCGGACGAGTTTTGCTGAGGTAACACACACTGCACTCTAGAGAGGAGAATACGAAGTCCCCGTCTCCCGAAGCAAACAAGAAAAACAACTTTGGAAACTTAGAATTTCGTGGTGTAAAGGTGGTACAAGTATTTAGGACGAGCTTTGCTGAGGTGACACACACTGCAGTCTAGAGAGGAGAATACGAAGTCCCCATCCCCTGAAGCAAACCAGAAAATAAAACTAACGAAACTTAGAATTTTGTGGTGTGAGGGTGGTACAAGCATATCGGACGAGCTTTGCTGAGGTAGCCGTTGCGAGTCCAAACTTTTTGTTACCTTTGATAAAGGCTCGCGTAGCTTGTATGTCATGCTGTCAATGGCCATCTAAGGACTAAACTTAAAAATAGTTGTTCCATGAAAATATTACCTTACCAATATAAATAAATATTGACACCGGGAAATGACAATTTGAACCACAAAGTGGATGTTCTCAATTTAAATAAAATGTGTAGTGTGTGCAAGTACTCTAGAATGTAACTACAGGGTATATTGCAGACATTTTTTTCGAATCTATATATCTTACAAAGAAGCCAAAGTACAAAAGGCAATTACTTTTTTTATAGAAATGGAACATAAAAGAATGATCTTCAATTGCGTTTAAAGCACTTTTATTCCCCTTTCGAATTTATTTACTAAACTTAGCCTAATTATAGTGGCCATTTTCGCACCACTGTCGTTCACAAACACGATGCTGGTTGCAATTTGAGAAAAAAGGAAAATAAAGATTAAGCTACTGTGTTCAGTGTGGGTAGCTACGGCGGTGTAGATATTTACACAGAACGACTTTGTCACTTCCAGCTAGTGACAAAGTAATTGTCTTTCTGAACCAGTCGGAAAAGGAAAATTACGGAATAAGGCCTCCGTAAATTCAGACTTCTATCATTCACATATCACACGAAGGAGATATTCCACATTGCACGATTTCCACGGAAGCCTAATCAAACAATTGTATCACACAAGACTAGATTTCAAAGCGTCAGATTACTTCAATTTATTTGTGCATCGTGAATAAATTATCTTGTTCCGAAGGTCGGTTTTACTTTACGCACGTGTTTTAATGTTGTTATTACAAAAATAACTCTAGTAGCAAACACCAAAAGCTAAAAGTATTCTGCTAATAACTAAACGGTACCACATCCAGTCCTTTCTAAAACGTTCATCGCAATAGTTTATCAGGAACAAGTTTTTCCAACGTAACATTTTTGGCGTAGTGTTACATATTTCAATTGAAATGTGGTGTTGACAAAATCATATGGCCGAAAAATTGTTTTAAACTTTTGAAGAAGAAAGAAGCAGAAAATCTAACGGAACCGAACGCGGTAACAATTTTTTGTGTCACAGAAGTAAACGGCATTTTATTTTAGCTGAGTTTACAGCATATTAATTTATGCAAATATGTTTTAACGTCAGTAGGATGATTGCCGGACCGCTTATGTGCTGTAATTATGTAAACTTATATTGGAAAAGTTTTGCATCCATCCTTGACTTAGCCGGGATTAAAACCAGAAACCTTATGTTTCAAGCCTTTTTAGCGACGTTGATCGTGAATATCATGGCCTGCAATCATCACTGACATAAGGGTAACAAATAATAATACACTGCCCTTCAAGTAGGTTGGGGGAAAATCCACAATTTCCCCGTCTGCTGTCCTTTTTAACAAGATGAATCACCTGGGCGACGGTTTCACAGGAGACTTGTTACGCAGCATTCTAACTTTTTTCATTGTTTTGGAAGTGTTTCGGGGCGAGCCAAACAAGTTGTAGGACAATGTCAAAAGTCCGAGGAACTCACAAAATGTTGAAGTTTCGTCTACCGCTGAATAATAACGCGAAATTTTCATGTCTGTGCTTAGAAAGTCGTTTGCATCTATGACGTTTCATCTAACCGGGAAGTCCCTAATTAAATGTTAGCTTTGATATTCGAAAATATTTTTTATTTAATTTCCCATAAATGTTTACTATGAATACTGCCATTTGGATGGGCTTAATTTATCCTATAATTTACCATTTAATGTACGGTAGTTACTTTAGTTTTTTTGATGTTATGATTACCTTTTATATCTGTGATTATAATGAAGAAGTGTATCAGTAAATATATGCACGTCTTTAAGTCGCTGTTTAAATAGGTAAAATTCTTCGGAACGTTGAGTGAACAGTTTCGCCACGAGTGTGTGTAGATAACATAAAAAATGTTTCTAAAAAAAATAAAAAAATGAAATAAAAATAAAAATTGTACGACTGCCGCATGAATAGAGAAGAGAGAACACTATAATATGATACATGAAATTAAATAATTAACACTGGTATTGGTAAACTCAGAATACTAACTATGACCCAGAAGCTGACAAATATTTTGACAACAGTGTGTTTGTCATGTCACACATAATTATATCATGTTTTATTAGTTAGGTGTAATAATAATCGTGCCCTCGAAAAAGTGAAAATAACGTTCCATGTAGTTACACACACATCAGACACCTCGATCGTAACTTAACTCACGTGTCAGGTGTGTTGCTAGACCTTTTCCGTTTGGGCATGCTGTCACACAGAACTTAAAAATTCTGGACAAAACTCCCGACAAATTAAATTTTAATAGTGAGAATTTAAAACATGCCACAATTATTCGGCAATTCATCCCGGCTCCTTGCTGCTCGTAAACCGGTTTCCCGCAGATTCGCAGTGGTTGGTGACAGTAACTCTCAGCGGTTGCGGAGGCACTTGGAACCGAAAAGCGTTATTTAGAATTAGAAGTAACTAACCTAATCTAAAACTAAGAATGTTTGGCTGAATCGCACCGACACGCACATTAAAAAACGTTTTGTAAGTGGAGACGAAAATGTTGTTTTCTGTATAAGCTATTCCGTTCTTAATAAAAGTATTGCAAAGTCCCTTCTTCCCGAAAACTGTGCATACCTAAGTCTTATATAAAATTAACGTTTTTGTTTGCCTCCTGTCTGATAATCATGCACCCAACAAGTTTTTTTTAAACTCTTAAATACATAAATACGTAACTGTCATTTGAAAAATAAACTTAGCATTCCATTAAACACAACGCTTTTAATACGACGTAAAATACTAGTATTCATACTGAAGTTCGTAAAATACTTGGGAGAATACGCAGAAGAGTCAATAAGTTCGTGCAGGCCGTGATGCGTGGCTGCCTACACTCGAGGAGCCAGTCAGTCTACAAAAGTATTGACTGTGTCGTATTAGAACGTTTAGCAATGCTTCTTCCAAGGCAAATACAACTGTTGAGAAAAAATGCGACGGAAACGTTAAGTTAATTTTGACTCAGTTGTCAAACTAATGCGTAGCCTCTATTAAAAATATATTATAATACGTTCCTTGACTGCGTTGAATGAGATGCGCAAGTTTTATTCATTAGTTCCGTAACATTACAGTTGACTCGCGGTTTGATTGAGCATTTTTTAAATCAATCTTCGGAAAACAATATATTTTTAACTGAAAAAAAAACAATTAATGGACACAGTGACACGTTGTCAGTGAAGTTAGCAGCTATTTATGAGATGTAGTCCCATCACTTAAGGGCACTGACTACCGGCTGGCAGCTGCGAAATTTAAATAGGAAATTCCACGTTAAGGACATACGAGTTTCAAACAAAATGTATTGTTCGCGTATTTTATTGGAGAAGATCCCTACGAGCGTATATCTATAATAAAGATAGGCATACTTTTTTCTGTAAAACATAAATTTTAAAAATTCCATTGAAACAGGCTATACACTTTATGGAAACACATGGATAAAATATGTCTGACAACATGTTTCCGTAAAGTTTTTTCAGGTGATTAAATATTTATTTCGTTCGGCGTTTAAGGCGTGATATGTCAGTCCTCTTCACGTTGCTAGCTTCTGCGACTTCGCAGCGAATGCACGAATAAAAGACAGCCAGTAAGCACTGCAGGGTGAAATGCCACGTGTTTTATTAAAATTTCTTCTCTCGGCAGCGCCGCGGTGCATGCGCAAGGTAGTGTTTTCGTTATTTTTTAAAAAGAGATGAACTGCACGAGTAGGCACTCGGGATTCGCCAGAAGCTGGCAGTATCCCAAGGAACATAATTTAAGACCTGTAGAGAAGCAAAATGTTAATCCCTTGTTTTTGCATGTATGATATTCTCAGTACATAAATATCCTACGAAGGTGATTTTTTTTTCTCAGCTAAGGCACCAATCATTTGTGTAGAATTGCTGCTCTTCACATTTGTCATGTTGGATAAATTCGAAACGAAATATGGGGTCGCGGTGGTGTAATAGTCTGACTCCTCGCCTTCCACCTAGACGAACCAGGTCCGATTCCCGGCTTGGTCGTTCCCTGATTTTTGCCCGTGGGAATCATGCTGGACGATGACTCAGATCAGCGGGTTTTCTCGGTGATTTCCCGTTTCCCACGCCCTTGAATCCCGCCGCCGATCCACACTCACCTCGCTTCACCCTCATCGGGTCTCAAGACCTGGGTGTTAAGGGCCGTCCAAATCTCTACACTCCATTACATTTTGTCTTATGACTGTATAATGTGTTCCCAACGTTGCATTCGAGAAAACATAAATACGGCAATGAGAAACGCTTAGTTTACAAGCAACATTTAAAAATTCAATTCAATAATATTTTACATGATATAACTTTATAAAGAGTTATTACAAATACACCTCTTTTCTGTCTATTTTTAATGTTGATTAAATATAATCTATAAAGAAGACGTAAATGACATTCTCATTTTCACAAAATTATATGGTACTTTAATGTTAATTGAAATATGAAAATTTTGTAATAAACGATTAATTTAGGAATTAAAGAAACGCTACTCATTTAAGGTTATTTTTTTAAATTGTTGTTTGGAAATGATGAATCTACCATAAACAGACGATGGGCAACGTGTTACAAAGATTGCATTGGCATAGAGCCGGTTTAAGTAGATCTGCACACTAGTGATGGAGCCGGGACAGTTCTGAGAGGACGAAAACCACTGAATACGAAAAGTGCCCGCCGACACGGGTTCGATTCCCAGCGGGGTCATTTCTAGATGCTTGCACGTAGAAATTGTGCCGGACAATCACGTTCGTCGGCGGGTTTCCTTGGGGATCTCCCACTTCCCCCCGCTCTTACATTCCTCAGGTGCTGCTTCATACGCACCTCACTTCATCCTCACCAGCTCTCAAGACTTTGATGTGCTAAGAGCCACCTAAATCTCTTCCCTCCACTCCACTCTCCGCCAAAAAAAGGCGCCACGGAAAGAACTAGAACATTCCTTTCCTTTCATGGCGCGGCGTAACACCCGGAACGTGGTCTTTCGTCTTTAGTCCTTTGGGCGACCCGACAAGCGAAGCAGACCAGGAAGATGGGTGTGTCCGGCCGACGTTAACCGTCTCGCAGAATCAGCCTCCGGCTTCAACAAGGTGATGATTTTCCAGTTAAGTTTAATTAAAATGGCGTGAATCATAATGTAATTAAATAACCATCTTGGTATTCAATTTAAAGCTCCCCCGATCAATAGTCGTTTAAATAGCAACTGTATAATCTTCATGTAATAAAACCTTATCAGATACTGTTGTGCTCTACCGAATCATGAGTCATTATTGAGCTACGCCCCCCGCAATTTTCACGTACGAATAGGCTGATAAGCTAGTTCGTAACACCGCGCACTTATCGCCGAGTAACTTAATGCTCGCCATCGTTCCTTCTCTTCCGAAAGTCCCGCTAACCAATGACTTGGCGCTACCACAAAGCGTTGCAATAAGTCGTGGACACGCGGTGAATAATGCGCGGCGCTACAGACGACGTTGGACGCCGGGACAACGCTACACGTTAAACGCATCGCGTTAAAAGTCGGCTAGTTTCCAACCAAGTCTTCGTGTTTAACGTTAAACGCCAACCAGTCAAAATTTCGAGACGTCGCAGATGAGAGAATACAAATAATGCGGGAAATTGGCAGCATATAGACTCGCCTGTTGGTACAATTGTATTCTGTTCAGTTACACAAAATAATACATAAATGACTTGAAAAAAAATTTACGTTACTTCAAAGTCTGAGGAATCAGTTTTTTTAAATCAACGCCAACAAACATTAATTAGGTATGTATTTATATAAACTGTCACAATTATTTAAATTATTCTTCTCACAAAACATACGAGTATAATTCAATTTTTGTACCTGTTACCGTCAATTGTAGACACGGTAGTTTTCTAACGGCAACATTTATCGTTAAAGAGCGTTGGCCAAGTAAAAATTTGTTATTTTATTTTTGTACCATATTATGTTTAACCTTTAGACATTATCAGTGATTTCTCTTCCCTTGCAAAAAAAATTGAACCCACAGTTTTCGCAAAAATAAATGTCAAAATTACAATTTAACTTTTTTTTAGAAATGTACAAATAATCAAAGCAAACATACTTACAGAAATGCGATAAATCACACTGAAAGAAGATGCAAAGAGGTACTTCCCGATTTCTATAAAATTAGTTCAAGGAATTGTTTTCGCTATTTCAAATATTTCTGCAAATTAGGAAATTATTGAATTTTTTTTTTTGTGGTTGACCCAAAATTTTTGTAAAATAACTTTTGCTGAGCTTAACTTAAAATGAATTTACACAAGATCTTCCTATTAATCATGTTAGACTTTCTGCAAACAGTTTTTTAAATTTTGTTTTACAAAGCACAGTAAAATTTGGACTTTGACATTTTATTCTGCAAAAATTATGAGATATAAAAAATTCTTATGTGAGGAAAAAGTTGTAACAGATAAAGTCTACAAGTTGAACATTATGTCGTACAAATTTAAAATACCAAATTTTTTTTGTGGCCACCACCTTTAACTATTAGAGTACAATTGATTATCTCTAAATAGCATAAAACAAAGTCGCTTATCCGCGTCTGTCTGTGTATTCTCGTATTAGGTCTAAACTACTTCATGAATTTTGATGCGGTTTTCAACATAATTTAGAAAAGTCTTTGAGAAAGGTTTTGGGGTATAGAACATTTATATTTAATGTAAGTGTAGTAGAGAAATGTCGAACCGTTTGTAATAAAGTCGTAAAAAACCGCTTTTAGGTCGCTTACATGGCTTGCGCTGACTAAACCATAAAAGATACATTCAATTAATGTACTAAAGAATTGTAGCTATCAAAGAGGTCTACAGGAAAGTTCGGGATAGCATATGTTTTTTAATTTTTAAGGATGACCCATAGTAACCATTCTGGTCTTTCAAAGTATCGCTGTAAAAACTAAATTGTTACCGGGCGAAGCCGGGCCGGTTCGCTAGTAGACACATAATAGCACAGAAGTGAAATACCCATTCCCCTATTATCTGCGTGAGGTGCTGCGAACGGGCCTTCTGTCTTGACTTGCTGCCGCGTTCTGCGAATTATTCCCTGTTGGCTTGGCTATTAGCTTGTAAGTAACGGGTGTCGGGCCCCAAAAAATTTATTATTTTATTATTGTACCAAACATTGTTCAACTCGTACGCATTGAATATGGTGACATTTTCCTCGAATAAAACATTCTACTTATTACATTTTTTGAATAACTTGATGTCAAATACAAAATTCTTAATTTTTGTTGCAGTCATAATAAGAAATACTAACTAAGGTGTACAGATAAAAAAACATAAGATATATACTAATGCTGTGGTTTACTGCTTGACATAAATGTAATCACCAAGTACCAGTTCATGCATTTTTAACAAAATGTTCAATATTTGCAAAAATGTCTTTACATTTAACATTTTATTACATATATATGGCTTTTTAATTGGTGATTACATATGTGTCACGTGGTAGCCCATGGGATTAGTGTACTCTGTTAATTCCTTCATCTGAACAACTTAGTTAGTATTTGTTTTTACGGCTGCAACAAAACAGAGGAATTTTATAAATTACATAAAATTATTCAAAAATTATAAAGGTGAAAATTTTTTTACTCGAGGAGAATTTCATCACAAACAATGCGTACGAGTTGAACTATGTTTGGTACAAATATAAAATTATTAATTATTTTGGGGTCTGGCATCTTTTAACAGACGCTGATTGGAGAAGGGCCTCTCGACATGTTGCTGGCCAGTGGCGCCATCTTCATGGCGTGTGCGGTTGGAGTTCGCGGTCGAAGGAGTTATTTCATTTTTGTATTCTTGATTATCCTGTGTCGTAGACGAGGCCTAAAAAGGTTCCGACGTATGCGCTCTTATGGCTTCCTATAGATTACGCNTGACTAGCTTTTAGTTCCTCAGATCATTACAATATCTCATTGCTTAAAAAAGTGGGCGATCACGGTACACTACCTAAAAACGTGACACGGCGCAATTCTGGTTCACTTTTCCACTCATCGGAAGATCACACCGTGAAAACACTTTCTTTACTGCAACACGCGATTTAATGCCGCAAAGAAACAGCTGTTTCAATGTGAACGACTGCAAAGTAGGCTTGCCACATACATAATTATTTTTATCTATAGAGTAATGACTATGAATAGCATTGGACATTCGTCACAATACAGGTTGAGTATAAAAGAATACCCCAAATTTGAAAGTCTATAATATCAAAACCAAACAACCTACAATCTTAATTGAACAATAAAATTAACCGTGGAACCGTGAAGTTTGTTTATCATACTTTCATAAATGTTCAATGTGACCACTACGAGCGGCCCGAACGACATCTACGCGATAATCAAACTCGTTCCACACTCTTGTCAGCATGTCCGGTTCTAGGGTTGGATGGCGTCCGTAATTCTCGTTTTGTGGTTGTCAATGTTAGCCGGAAATGGTAGACAAAACATTTGATCCTTTATGTATCCCCGTAGAAAAATTCGCACGGGGTAAGATCCGGGCTTCTTGGGGGCCAGTGATGAAGAGCCAGGTCACCAGCTGCTCCTCGACCAATCCAGCGTTGCAGCAACGTCTCGTTCAGGTATCCGAGAACAAGCTAGGTGCCAATGGGGTGGCACACCATAAAGGAAACATCAGACCGTCCCCTTCACATTGGCGTTTCGAATGCTAGCTTGCTACCCTCTCACCTGTTCAATCCGAGAGTTACGAACGCCACCCAAACCGTAACACCGGACACGCAGACAAGAGCGTGGAACGAGTTTGATTATCGCATAGATGTCGTTCGGGCCGCTAATTGTGGTCACATTGAACATTTATGAATGTATGTTAAAGAAATTTAACAGTTAGACGGTTCATTTCGTTGGTCAATGAAGGTTGTAAACTGTTTGGTTTTGATGTTGTATACCTTCAAAATTGGGGTATTCTTTTATACTCACTCTGTAGTTTAGCAGACATATTTTTGATAATTGCAGTTACTATGTAAATAAATTTTGTGCTCTGAAATAAAACCATGATAAGTAAATAAGAGAAAAGTATCTAATATTTCAAAATTATATTCACAAAAAAATTGCATGTGGAGGCTCCATTCGACAATCCTGCACCTCCGGTGATACTGACCTCTCGTCCTCCACCAAACGTCCACTTGTCTCCTTGTAAAGAAAATACTTCTGATAGGTAGAAATACGGGCTAGATTATAATGTCACCTCTTGGGAAGAATTGAGGCTATTGATTTGGAGAATCACTGTCCCTTCAGAATGACAGTAAACGTCTGAAGGAGCTCTGTAAATTTGCTCAGTTGCAGTTTCGTAACTGCATAATATAGTGGTCTGTGAATGGCAAAACAATTACTTACTTAAAAATACAATGTACGACAGAAAACCTTTCACATCGCTAAACTGTTACCTTTTCTAAGAAGTAATTTTCTTTTTTACTGTGAACGAAAACATTTTGAGGAATGTTTATTTCTTTGTTATAAAAAAAGGTAATATTTTCATGAAACAAAAAAAAACGTATAAATAAAACATTTATTAACAGCCAACACGTGTTTCTGTGACCTTATCTTTGAATTAAAGAGACAGTTTTCTTTGAAGAAAAGAAAACTTTCAAAGGATGCTCTTTAGATTGCAATTACGTGCCAAGTAGCAAAAGACAGTTGCACACGAGCAGCCCACGAACGGTTTCCGTAATCAGTCAACCTCCCGCAGATGCTTGTGAACCCGCACGATGCCTCTTGACCGTAGTCTGCAGTTGGCCACATCTGGGTCGCTGCTCGGATAACGCCCGTGTAGAAAACTGCCCACAAGCGGCCCGCTTCTGCTCGACAAACTGTACCCCAGGCGTGCGGGCGCCGTCAGTGGGTCGTGAGTGGCATCACTGGCCTACTGCTTCTGGCCTGCTGTAAGTTAGCCGAGTGGTCGTCAACCAACTCTTGGCAAGCCACTGACTACTCGCAATCCAGCGATTGGCCACTCGCACCCCACTTCAAAGCAGCTTGCCAAGTTGCCGTGCATTTTCATAGCCAGAAGAAATAAATATGTTTCGCCCAACTAAAGCTTATTCATTTACTACCTTCATATATGTAAACCTCAGCATTATTTCACAATCAGTAAATTTCTTCGGAAGAACATGGAATACAACTCACAAAACTTTCGTTCACATTCTAAGAATGCTAACAACTACTCTACCATGCATTCATGCGAAACACTTCAAGCATATATGAATACTTTCTACTCATGAAAGTTGCATTATTAGCTTTGCAATAGACACAATTTATGTTAGTATCACAAGTCAATACTGGGACTTCTGTGTTTTGATTAAAATACTAGTACTTTAGTTTCGGGCTAATTCCAGGGGGTATTTAAAATACAAAATAATGAATTTTTTACGTGTTATGCTTTGCAGGTTTCCAGTCTAAAAACTATTTTTTCCTATTACTAGTAATGCCACATGATAGTTTTACACCATATAAGAATGAAATACAAAAATAAAGTGAATTCGCATTTGCTACTTGCTATTTCACAACAACATATAGCTAGACGGCATGTCATAAATGGACCATTAAATTATCAGTTATGTGTCCCCAGTAGTTACAGTTCACATGCCATAAATGACACATAAGTTTGATGATAACGTTTCTTCAGTAATAAGCAACAGTTAGTATACCACAAAAGAGGCCCCTAACCATGCTGCTATTGTCCCCAACAGTAAGCAACAGTTGGCATTCCAAACGTGGCTCATTAGCATGCTACTAATGTATCCGCAACAATAAGCAACAGTTGGCATGCCAAACGTGGCTCATTAACATGCTACTAATGTATCCGCAACAGTAAGCAACAGTTGGCATTCCAAACGTGGCTCATTAGCATACTACTAATGCATCCGCAACAGTAAGTAACATTTGGCATGCCAAACATGGCTCATTAGCATGCTACTAATGTATCCGCAACTGAAAGTAACAGTTGGCATGCCAAACGTGGCTCATTAGCATCCTACTAATGTATCCGCAACAGTAAGCAACAGTTGTCATGCAAAACGTGGCTCATTAGCCTGCTACTAATATATCCGCAACAGTAAGTAACAGTTGGCATGCCAAACGTGGCTCATTAGCATTCTAATAATATATCCGCAACTGTAAGTAACAGTTGGCATGCCAAACGTGGCTCATTAGCATTCTAATAATATATCCGCAACTGAAAGTAACAGTTGGCATGCCAAACGTGGCTCATTAGCATTCTAATAATGTATCCGCAACAGTAAGTAACAGTTGGCATGCCAAACGTGGCTCATAAGCATGCTACTAATATATCAGCAACAGTAAGCAACAGTTGGCATGCCATAAATGGCCAATTAGCTGGCTGCTAATATTTTTCCAGCAGTAAATGACAGCTGGTTTGCCGTAAATGACCCATAACCATGCTGCTACTATTTCCCCAGCAGTAAGTAACTTTTATCATTTCGTTCATCGTCTTCTTGTTGGGCATCTGTTGAATTCTAACAACCATTGTGAGAAAATTGGCCAGTATTACGATTATTTAAAAAATAGTAATGTCACTTTTGTTTAAATGTTTTGATTGCCAACCATATAACAAATGCCTAGGGATTGCAATCCGGAAAATAGTATCCGGTATTCCGGCGGATCCGGCATCACTAAACGTTTACCGGATCTGGTGATAGCAATTTTTGGCAAAATAATCGCGCTGTTGCATGAGTAGGTAGTTTAAATGCATGGTGCGTGTGCGTGCGAGTCGTTCGACGCCAAGTCGCCCCACCACGTGCTCAGTCCTCAGTATCATTCGAGTATTCGACTCACTCGAGTCAACAAATGTGTGTTTTGTTTTGTCACGCTGCTTCGTCAAAATGTAAGCAAATAGACAGTTTTTCTTGTATTTACGCGAGCACTAATGATTTAAGATTTAGGATAACATGAAAAATAAACCGCGAGAGTATCCGCTAAAAAGTGTTTTATGAGTGTGAGAATGATATAAAAGATTATTAAACAAATAAATAATGCTGGATACTTCACACAAATCGTCTGTATTATTAGGAATGAATTGAGTCGAGTTATGTAAATTAACAAAAATTTGAATTAAAATTGTAATTAAAAATGTTTTGTATTTTGTTTGTTACAGAGGTACTACTCGTACTACTAGCCAAGTTGACAAAAGTTTCAAAACATGTCACTTTCAAAACCAAGCCAAAATGAGGAGGATTATGGTGGGGACAGTGAGAAAACTGTATGGAATTATTAAAAAAAAATGCAAAAAGACAACTTAGTGAACGCGAAATGCACATTGTGCTCTAACATACAAAAAATAAGTAAAGGTTCTTATAAAGGTTTAAAAACACGTATGAGAACAAAGCATTGCATTGATCTAAGTTCTGAAAATAGCCAATTAAAACGTCCGAATTCTAATTCATTTCCTAAACCACCCACATAAAAAAATGATTCAGCTGATATTATTTGTGGGGAGGAAATACCCAAGAAAAAGTCTAAAACAATTTACAGTTATTTTAAAAAGGAAAACTCGATGGAAAAGATGATCTCAAGAATGGTCTGTAAAAATGGTGTGCCCCTCAGTTTATTTGTACGTCGCCAGATTTGAGATATTTGTTTTCAAAAAGCGGATTTCAACTTCCTAATTCACCAAACACTATAAGATCTATAGTTACAAATTTTGCAAATACCGTCAAAGCCGACTTGATAATCGAGTTCGAATATCTTAAGAAACAAGGAAAAATATTCTCTTTAAGTTTTGACGAATGGACGTCCCAAAAAAATCACCGATATTTGAACCTAAATGTACACCAAAAAGAAAAACACTTTAATCTGGGCTTGATAAGAATACATGGCTCGTGTACTGTGGAACATACTATCAGGCTAATAAAAAACCGCTTAGAAAGCTTCGGTCTTGATTCTGATACTGATTTTATTGGCATGAGTACTGACGGCGCAAGTGTCATGGTCAAAGTAGGTAAGCTCATGAATTGCTATCAGCAACTGTGCTTCGCACATGGGTTACAATTAGCCGTCATCGATGTTCTGTATAAAAAAAATGAAGACAAGGAAGAGGAACACCTAGCAACATCGTCAACAACTTCAAATGAATCAGATACAGATGACGAAGACAAAAAGAATGATGCTCTTGAAGAACAAGGAGTTACAGTAACAATAACGGATCCTCGTCATCCTTATCTTTCTAGGGCTGAAGTAATTCCTAGATACAATGATCTTCTTCAAAAAGTGCGAAAAGTGGTGAAGCTGTTCAAAAGATCGCCTACTAAATAACATTTGTATCTGCAAAAGTGTGTGACAGAAGATACAGGTAAAGAATTAAGCCTTATTTTGGATTGCCGCACGCGTTGGAATACTCTTCTGGCTATGATTAAAAGATTTTATAAGCTGAAAGTGTGTATCGATAAAGCTTTAATAGATATAGGATCTGACATAAAATTTAGTGACCTTGAATGGTTGAAAATAAAATACTTGATTGACAGTTTGCAGCCATTTAAATTGGCTGTAGAGACCCTACGCAGAAGAGATTCGACCCTGTTAACTGCTGAGACAACACTAAAATTTGTTTTAGAGAAGTTGCTCACTCATGACACGGTGTTAAGTACTGAATTATCTAAAGCACCACCTACAAGGATTAAGGACCGCCACATTGTAGTAAGAAGAATATAAATATACTTACAGAATCCAAACAAATATCATGAATATACAAACCGAGCTGATGATACATTTACTATGCCAAAGAAAAAAGTCATACGATTAGAAATTAAACCTTTTTTAGAAAGACTTATTCAAGATGATAACTCTAACGAAAACATGGAAGAAATAGTAGAGAAGAACTTAGATTCACCATCACTGAAAAAAGATTTGGCATTACAGGAAGAATTACAATTACAAATCCAGCAAGAAACGACGTGTTATACCATACATACCAAAAAAGAGAAAGATGTTTATAAAGTAGTAAAAAAGGAAATGACTGCATTTGAAAGTAAAGGATTTCAAGGAGAATACTTTTCTGCTAATCATGGTTATTTGCTGACAATAAAGCCGACAAGTGTAGAAGCTGAAAGGGCCTTTTCGGCCGCAGGCTATATTTGTAGCTCTAATAGAAGTCAACTGGCAGATGGCACAATTAACACTATTTGTTTTCTACGATCCTTTTTTCTGTCATAAATATAAGAATGAGACTTGTTAGCATTCTCAAACACCTAATTATTGTGATCTCAGTAAATTACGTTAGATTAATTATGTTAGATTTTATAAAGTTACTTAATAAAATTGATCTATCTGTGAAAGTGAAATCTAGGAAGACTGAACCACTCGTTATGTGTCGTTAAAATTTAACTAGTTACCTACACTGTACTAGATTTTAATTGTTTGCTCGTTGTCTAATTTTAAAATCGGAAATAAAGTTGATTATATACAAAAGGTTTTTTTATAAATTACCTATAAGTACAATACACTCGATTAACTCATTAACAGTTCATTTCGTTGGACCGAAAAGGGAAAATCATCCTGATTTGATCAATCCGGTCGGACCCGGCCGGATCCGGCCGGATAAATGAGAATCCGGTCGGATTGAAAATGACGCCGGATTGCGGTCCCTAATGCTGAGAGTCATAAATGCTAAAGTTTGCCACCACTGCCAACAGTTGGCCAACTGTTAACTGCTTGTTCTTTGCTACATAGATGGTATGTACCGCTGACCGGGCGTAGCAGAGTTAACTATATTCTGATAGGTAAGTGGCGAGTGCACCTCGTGCCGTGTCAGCTTCCACCCTGATTATAGTTTCGACGACGTAAATCACCTCCCACAAATGGAAGAAGCGATCGAGAACTGCAACCCTTAAAAACAGCTTCAGAAACACGGATTAAATTTATCACGACTTCCTTCTGTTCGTAGTGCACACCGATGTGGCAAATAAATAAAGAAATCCTTTTCTGTTTTTCGCGTACGCGGTGGAAACGGAAATCAAAGAGCGTTAAATAACAAGTAATCAAAAATTTCTCGAACACACAGGAAAACGTACGTCAATAAAAACACCGATCATAAATAAGCTATTAAAAGTGCGCGATTGCATGGTCAATGAAAAAAGTGCGAACTCTCCAAACAAAACAGAAAGGGGAGACAAAATATACCAAGCATTCTGTTACATACGAACACGAAATGTCAAACAGTCGTTTCGCATTTGTGGTTTCACAGAACTCGAGGGCAGGAGGAATATTTTCGTATAACAATCAGAGCAAAATTCGGAATGGGCATGCATGCCGTAACGAACTGGAATGAAACGAAAGCCTAAATATAATGTGAAACAGTAACAAAAAAAAAGTACATTTAGAGAAGGCATTATATACCATTTGCACAGCTACAGTGAAAATGCGTTTCATTAAACTATTTTTCCAATTTTTTTTAAATTCTGCTTGCAAATTGCATTTAATAGTAGATGCGCTTTATTGACGTTCGCGAAATTGTATTTTGTTCTTAAACGGTAATGTGTCTAAACCGGGTATTTTCACGAGAGTCGTCAAGTATGAAAATTAAGTTACAGAAACAATCGCGTGTAGTGGTATAGCACATTTTTGCACTTATTATGATGGTAAAAATGACAATATGAACGCTAGCAGTGCCCTAGAGGTATAATGATGACACGAAGCCAGGCCGATTCGGTCAGAACGCACACGCTACACCGAGTAACACGGAATATTGTAAGTACGTTTGTTTTTTAGTTAATGTGAAAATCTTGTTTGCTCGAAGCGTATAGCAACCGTATATGTATTGCAGTATTTAGTACTCATGCCATCAGCGTATTAGCTAAATTCCAAGTTCGAAAATTGGACCACTATTTTGACAATACACCTATCAAAACCATACAGGCTTATTTCTGTAACAGTACAAATGCCTACATAATTGTATGCTTTGGGTATCTAGTGTTCTTATTCTGACAGAGTTTTATCATTTGGAAAAAATATTTCAATATGTAAATATATGTATACAGTGGCTCACATTAATATTCGGCCACCTATGATTATCGCAGTTTCATGGCCGTATGTTACATTAGTAATGAAGATAAACATAAATCATATTGCACAATCATTTTTGTGTGCTTTTTATGAAATATAGCAGTAGCCAATAACGGAAACGAGCAATGCAACTTAACAAACAATATGATTTTGTCATCCCATGCTTCATAAGTACGCCACTTTAATATTCGGTCATCATCATTCAAACACAAACATAATCCTCTGTGAAAACTAAACACACAGTTTTTGTACCTGGTAGTGTGGCCATTCTGTTTAATTACTTCTCGCAGGCGTTGGGGCATATTAGCAATTATATTCCTGGTACATTCGGAGCCAATATTACTCCATTATTCGTTGAACCTTTTCTCTAATTATTTTGTGGACCTAATTATTGTAGTACGCAGTCTTCTTTTCATTTCATCGCACAGATTTTCTATGGGATTCAGGTTGGGTGATTGAGGTGGTGTGTTAATGACTTTGGGACAGTTATACAAAAGCCAGCTCTTGACAATATATGACTTTTGTTTTGGGTCATTATCTTGGTAGAACTTAAACGTGTTCCTAAAGCCCAGATTATCATCCCTCTTGTGTAGGTTTGCTGCCAGGGTGTTGAGATGGTCTTCCTTTTTCATTGTTCCATCAACGTACAGCCTCTCCAGCACCTGCTGTAGATATACAGCCCCAGATCATAATACTACCTCTACTGTGTTTCACAGTAGGTTGTATGTTCCGAGGTTTTAGCTCCTCATTTGCACAGACCAGCGACACGTAACAATATTACAGAAAATTATGTCAATTCGTGTACATGGTTCACACACAAAATTAATTAGTGGAAATATTACAGTAAATATTACTTTTATACCTTTGTTGTCTAATGTAAAGTGATTTTTCTATACTTCTTTCGTTATTGAACAATAGAGTTCTGTAAATCTTACGTTAGAACTAAGGTGGTAAGATAAGAAAGAGTGTCGATAATTATTAGGGCACAAATAGGAAACATTATTACCAGTTGTCACGACAGAAGTAAACGTAACAATTTCTAAGAAACGTGTAACTTGTTCACGTATTTTATTTTGATTTTAAGTTTACTCAAAACAACCGAATACTAGATAAACTTCTTCGTGCCAAGGGAATAAAACTTATCATTGTGGCTTGACAAGTTAAAAATGACAATTACTGAAATTATGTTATCTCAATTACACAAATTAATTTTAAGAGACCAGCCACTAATTAATTACTTTAATCTTAATGCAGGTGTATGATGCTTCTTCTGCTAAGTGGTCGTCTGAAAATAACAAAGTAAAGATAATTAATTTTGCTCTTTGCATATGGACAAAGTGTAAATTTGCCCGTTAGCCTACCCATAAAATATATACGAAAAAAAATTATTTTACACATATGACGTGTTTCACGCAATTGATTCTAATTTTTCCATGTAATTTATTTTCTGCGCGTTGATAAACATTTTTCTCCGTTTCCTTTATTTGTTTTAATCATTTGATATGCTGTCTGGAAACCAAATAATATGATTACCCCAGTACACAAAGAATGATTCCGAGGCCTGTTACAAAACTGGTGTGATAAAATAAATCGTCTGAATAGTAGCCTTAATATCATTGCAAGCATGATATGAAAGGAAATCGCCAAAAAATAAGTAGGCTTAAGGTGATCATAAACATTTCATCTTACGCTAAGGGCGCTGGTTAACATACAATTCCTTATTTTAAATTAGTAGGAAATACAGTTCAACTTAAAAACATTACTTACAAGTACTAATAACTTGCATATTTTTTTGCATAATACCATGTCAACATTACAATTTGGGTGTTTTTGGGTTGTACAAATAATAAAATATAATTCACTTAGCGAAATGAGGTCATTCACATTAAAATAAGTTGTAATGAGTTACTTTAAAAACTCTTTAAAATCACGCTATGAATTTTGTTACATAAAAAAAAAAATTCTTAAAATATGGGCATTTTTCCGTAATTTTTACTTGTAACTGTCTATCTCTATAATTATTTGTAAATTAAATTTTGCGAATCATACCGTAAAAGGAACTAATACGTCACCTTTCAGTCACCCATGTTAAATTATCTGTGAATATCTTTGTTTATTTTATTTGTAGGTCCCAAAAGAGAAAAATGGTTTTTTTGATATGCCGCAAAGAAAAATTATGCGACCAACAATTTTTTAATGGGATGAAAGAGTAACTATGAGTAATGTCAAGACGTTTTACGGTATTTCGCACAACTATGTAATAATACATTTTTTGGTGACATACACACCGAAGTGGCATGCGCAAGAATAGAGACAGGGATTGTGAAAAAAGAGAACGTAGCAGATTAGATTTCGTACGGCATATTTGCATATTTACTTTTAATTCCGTAATTTTCATAACTCTTCCAACGGAACGAAGAGTTTCAGCTGCAACCGTATGCTTCATTCAAAGCACACAGCGAGAAAATGTTTTCCTCAGAATGCGACCCCGTACATTTCCCTTGGAATGCGCATTCCCTTCTGTGAAGCCAGCATTGCCTGGCACGGCCAAAAAAAAAAAAAAAACCCCGCAGTGATCTTCAAGATCCAACATTGCCGCCAAGAGCTCATACGCCGTTTCTCTTGAAACAAGAACGCATCCTCACAAAATACGTGGGACATTTCATTACAACTTAATTAAACTTCTAACCGGAGCGTAAAATCATCCATAATGGTGTAACAAACGCAAGGAAATTATTACACACTACACACTCTGATAGTCATCACATCTATGAATACACGTTATAAAGAATTTTTAATTTTTCAAAGGTAACCCTGCTATTTTATGACGTATAAATAAATATAAAGGTGCACTGCCTGTCCCTATGCTATATCGGCATTTTAATACCAATGTAAGCTTTCGGGAAAAAAGTTTTAGCAATTGTTATCTCAGAAAATACATGTTGTATACGGAAATGGTAACTTAAAATTTGCATGAGAAAAAAAATCTAATAATTTTTCGCAAGCAGATATCATTAAATTATATGAAGCAACATAATTTTCTGAAGCTATACTTACAGTTTGATGGCTTTGGCAGATGACAGCCTTTTAATTTACGGCTTTATGCTTTATATCTTCTTTGACTTATGTTACGAAGTCAACTTACGTAAACGTTAGTGGTGAAAACGACACTTAAACATCCACGGATTACCACCGGTGTGAATTTCCTAATGTTTCTAACGTAATTATTTTGCGACCTCGTTTATGGAAATCGTCGAATAAATACCTGACGGGAAGGAAAATGTAGGCAATTAACGGCACGTGCCAGGTTCGTAGAGAAAGGGAGCGGTTAGGTGGATGAT
>NQII01003107.1:121334-207390 GCA_002778355.1 Clitarchus hookeri | reverse complement strand
GGGAAATTGTTAGAGAGGTTGAAACGGTCAGGCTTCACACGTACATCAATCGCACGTACATCAAGCACGTATTCGCTGTTCGCACGTTTCACTTACAGCAAGGACCGAACTAACATGTGCAACGGAATTTATTTGCCAAAAATATTATACATTAATAATGATAAATCACATACGCCATATGTGTACAATGTTTTAAAATGTTTTCTTTGAAATTTTCTCTTCCTTCATTTATTATCTGGTCATTTAACGGAACATAATTGGAGTTCATTTTCCATAATGAACGGCTAGATATCTTCCGTTCTTTAGAAAATCTGCTTGCTGATCGATGGCTTGCTAAAAAGTACCAAATAAACGCCCGGAAATCTGGCAAAAAAGGTATTTTTTCATATGAGACCAAGATAAACCTGTATGGAAGGGGTTGGTATCAGCATGTATGAAGAAATGCGAATGAAGCTTTCAAAAGACTCGGCATTGCTTCAACGGTGAAACATGGAGGAAACTCAGTTATGTTTTGGGGTTGGGTGAATGCTAATGTGTGAGAAACAGTGACGTCATCGACGTTATCACGGACTGGAAGAAGTACTCAACTCTACTGAAGACCAATCTGATGGAGAGTGCATATAAACTTGGATTGGGCGACAGTTGGATGTTCCAACAACATTACGATCCCAAACACAGATCATATTATGTTCGATAGTGGATCCTTTATTAAACACTCTGCTACCTCGAAACTCCATCTCAGTCCCCGGATTTAAATCCGAAAGAGAACCTGTGCCGTGAGCTGAAGGAAAACGTACGGACACGCAAGCCCTCCAACAGAGTTCAATTGATTGTGTGCGTCCAAAAGGAGTGACCACGAATGGACGTCTGCATTTTCCAGAAGTACATAAATGCGATGCTAAAACGTTTTCAAGCAGTGATTGTAGCCTAAGGCCATCAGACCAAGTATTAAAGTGGACATCTGTGTTCTACGTGTCCAAATACTTATTTCGTCGCAGAGAGGTTGCTTATTCTGTTTTTTTTTTATTTTGTTCTCGATATACTGTACGGTTAACATGAGTGCACGCAAATGAAATACACATTATGCACTTAACTAATTACGTAATGCATGATATATCATGCACTTTATTTTGGAGATACAAGTGTTTTTATTTTTGTTGCAGGCGTCCTAATACTTTCTTTACTCATTGTATCAGCAACTTTAATATATGAGTGTATTCGTATAGTGACAAAGAATGGTTGGTAGAGGATTTTTCCAACACACCCACAGTAGCGTGCCCTCATTTGCTCACGGAGGAGTCAAATTCTTAAGGATGTTTCCAACTTCGTATCGTAGCGACACCGAACATTTCTATATATGCAGCCTGTTGTGTGGTATTTTTATATACAACCATAGGTTAAAATCTTCTATTACAGTGCATGTTTCATGCCCTTCAGTGTCCTGGGCCTAACGGTGACCTCCAATGCAAGTGATTAAAATTTTATGTTGCACATATACCTCGAATGTAGTAAACTATTTTAGCACCTTCTCAACAACACTCTTAAATTCCTAATTTGTTTTCCGCGGACAAAACAGTATAGATTATCTATTATGCTAACGTAATATTTTTGTACATATAATTTTTATCAATAATGTCTTTAATGTCCACTTAAATAAGAAAATTGTAACACATTCATCCTTCACGTTGTAAATGATTTGTAAACCAGTTCACACGGACTGAGCCGTTTTCTCGTGAAGCACAAAAACGACGCGCATAAAATCAGTCCATAAACATACGCATGCGTATAAGATACATACGTACAAAATAAAATATATGCATTTATGCGCATATTTATGTATACATATGACAGTTTGGCTACTTACCTTATTTGTTTTAATTACCGAAAGTTTGCATGTTGTAAGCACCTGCTGGATTTATTTGTTGTGTCTGTGCAAGTATACTTGTATTACACAGAGGTCTTTAAAAGTTCACAATTAATTTGTTTCGACGATCTTAATTTTTTTAAATAACGGTACTGTGACTAATGCAGAGCCATCATATATAAACCAAGTACGCTTTTGTATTGAGTAACATGCGGTGCTCATGTTATGAAGCCCTCAAATGCTGGTCACAAGGGGAAACAGTAAAAATACAACGTGTTTGGCATTAATATTTCGTAAACACGCTTAGTTGAGTGAAAAAAAATGTTACGAATTTAAGAGCGTGAGAAGTTTGGGATGGACGGAACTCTGTGTGATGTGAAGGAAGAACGGTGCGGCTGAAAGAGAATGACAACGGACGAAGGAAGTTTGGAGGCTGCCTTACACACATTCACACGTCCCCTCCCCCCTGGAAACTGAAGTCCGTACGGCAAACTGCGCTTGAATCAGGTGTCAGTAAATCAAGCGTCCATCGCACTTTAAAGCAATTAAAGTGGAGACACAACATCCCCACGTTTGTCTGTACATTTTCTTTGTAAGTCTTGAACGCAAAATGGAGGCAAATATAGTAATATTTAACAGTTCTCTATTACTAATTGCTGACCTCCTGTAAATTTCCCCTTGAATTAAACACAACAAAGCGAACGCCTGGTTTGTCCCTCCTACGCTTCTACACCGAAGAGCCAAAAAAACTGGCACACCTGCCTAATATCGTGTAACAAGCAGAAGTACCGCAAGACGACGTGGCATGGACTCGACTAATGTCTGAAGGTATGCAGGAGGCAATTCACACCATGAATCCTGCAGGGCAGTCCACAAATCCAATCTGCGCCAATTTGAGAAAGGGTTGCAAGTCTGTCGCGTTTAATGATTCTCGTCAGTCGTCGTTTGTCTCGTTCTTTCGCGATCTTTTTCCGGCCGCAGTGATGTCGAATATTTGATGTTTTACCGGATTCCCGACATTCACGGTACACTCGTGTTACTCTGATTGTTTCCATATCTCTGTTATTTACATACGCACGCCTATACCAGTTTTTTGGCTCTTCAGTGTAACTCGTGCACGCTATTGATCACGCTGGGAACTGCAGCTCCCATCTCAGACACACAGTGACAAAAACTTCTAACCGCTCTCGATGTAACACCTGCGTGAAGAGACCGACAGCGCAGACACCTCCAGTTAACACAACAGTTGACCAGACTCAATCCCCAAGGTTGCGCTGCGTAGCCCATTCCTGTTTAGTACACACACTTTCCTTAAGCCTTGCTGAAATTATACATTCTGTTACTAGTTTCATATCCTTTCACTGTATGTAAACAAAAACACTGTTATGTGACTTCTCAATTTCAGCTGCCAAATGTTTGTTTACATTTTTCATCTAAATAATGCTGGAATATTTCAAAAAGCATAACTTGTAAATAAGCAACGCCAACAAACAATTTACTGGTATGATTGTTCGGTACGATGAGGCAACATTTAAGTTGAATGGAACTGTCAGACCGCCAAAACTGTGCGTACTGCTGGGCCGATGAAGATCCCCTCTTTGTGGTAGAGCAAGCAGTTCTCCTTCCAGGGTTAACACCGTGGGGCGACAGGCCTGCCAGAGGCCTTGTGGAGCCATCATTCTTTGACGGAATGGTAACAGGGGGAAGTTGCCGTAGCATGTTGTAGGAAAACATTGTGCCAGCTGTTCGCCAACTCTACACAGATAACGATTGCTTTTTCCAACGGGACAATGTACAACCACATTATTTACCACTCCTCAGAATGAATATTAATTTTTTTACCTGTTAATTACCACAAGGCACAAAAATTGCAATAAAATGTCACTCAAGTTAGTATTTTCATAAATGATATAACCTTGGGTGCAACAACAATATGAAGAGAAAAAGAGGGGAAGGGGGAAGAAGCTCTTTGACTTTCCCGGTGGGTGATCGGAAAGTGCCAGGGGACAGCAAGGTTTTAAACATCAAAACAAATATTCTGCAAAACACACAACTTTCCTCTAAACATTAAAACTTATAACATTGAGTAAATTAATTTTGAATGTTTTCAGGTAATATTTGAGAAAAGAGGATATCGTCTTATACGTCTTTTTTATTTATATGGTTTATTCTTTGCAACCATAACAATGTATACATTTATAAGCTTATTTTTTTTCGGAAACCGAAGCGTACAGTGGCGTGTCTTATAATATAAAATAATAGTAAAAACTTTATTGTCCACGAATTACTTGCTGATAGTAGTACGTGTCATTTGGGAAGACCACGATTCAAGACTGCAGCACAATCATCATTTGTTTCCTTTGGAAAAGAGACTGTAAAAGTATACAGAACGTTTTAGGTCTTTTAAAATCTAAAGTGGTTTACTGTATTCTATTCTTAAGTGGTAAGAATACTCATAATCATATAATGAAATTACTTGAAGTAATGCTGTGGGAAAACTGCATTCGGTGGTCAACACAGTTCATCGTGTCAGGAAAAACGAAAATGTTAGCTGGGTGCACAGCGGTTAAAATTTTGAGCAAGGCAATTAGAATTAACAGAAATAAAATAAAAACTCACGAAGTTAAATTGCAAGTTGATCGTGTAGCAGAAATTAAATTAACTGCTGGAAACACCACCTACTTTTGGTAATACGAACACACGGCTAAAGGGGTAATGGGCCTCTGACTTGCCCGCCTTGAGTGTAGGACGACGCTGCTTTCCCGGGTATAACCTGCATTCTGAGGACACAGTGTGTTGAACCGACAAATTACTGACGCACCATCCTTGACAGAAGGGCTGTTTCCGGTTTCCTCCCTCCCGCAATGGAGGGTCAAGCTGGACCAGGAAAAGGAAGCCGTGTTTCTTTCACAATACAACTACAGTTTACAGTTGTCCGGCATGACCCCTCCCCCTCCCTTCTCATCATATTCCACGTATTTGTGAGTAGTAGGAAAACAGACAGTTCTGAGAGTCGGTACTCGTTGGAGAGATCCAGCGTATTCGCATGCCAAAGTCCCTTACGTAGCTTCGTGCCCTAGACAAAAGCATAAAAATCATGATGCCACTTCACAGCAGTTCAAGTCATTAATATGAAAAATGAATATATTAATATATCATAATGTTGCAGGAAACCCACATATCTCACAAAAATACATCATAATCCAAAACAAAAAATCTTTCGATTTCAGAATTATGGGAAATTACGAAAACCGAAATACAATCCACACAAACAAATATTTCCAGAGGACCTGTAAAACCAGTGGGAATTCATGAAAAATCACTCAACAATTCACCAAAATTCGAGAAATGTTTTAAAGATAAGAGCGTTATCATATAAATAAATGTTCGACAGTTACAAAAAAATCGTAGAGTTGTTATATTTGCAAGTGCAAAAAGTCTTTCACAAGTCACAAAAATCTTCGAAAATCGCAAAAAATGTTTGGGAATCGCTAGACAATCTTTGACAATCGCAAGGAAATTTTCAAAAAATCATTAAAACTCTTCGAAAACCACTTAAAATCGTATGACATCACTGAAAATCATTATAAAATCTTTAAAAATTGTTCAAAATCACCAAAAATCACAACAAATCAAAAGTTTGTGTACACGTTTTACCTAACGATGAAGGAGTTAGTGCACTTTCCGTAGTTGTCTTATAGGCTGTTTGCGGTAACGTGAGCATGAACTCTTCAGGCCCTAGTTACTTTTACCTTTCAGCCATTTTTAAAAATAATTTTGTCATGTAAGTAATAAACACGGTGTGTGAGTAATAAACACAGCAATCAAAAGTTTACATGTAAGGCTAAAATATAATATATTTACTGACTGTTATTCCAAAAGAGTGCTTCCAAAAGTGTTCACTTTACCGTGAATAGCCCATACAAATGCTGGAATGTCTTCTTAATGCGACCCACCTAATTGCGTGTCTTAAAACAGCTTTCTTGTAAGCCGTGTCTACTCGTCGGTAGAAGCAGAAGCAAAGGGGGAGACCTAGGGGCAGAATCAAACAGCAGGGAAGACGGGGAGCGAACACAGCGAACCCCGCGGCGGTATCGGGAACTAATGGTGATAAATGATTAGGAGACAGACGTGGTGCCCGAGTGTAGGGAGGGGTGGGGGATTCGGAAGCAATCAGACGGGCGGATTTCGTTGGGTTTGCTTGCCCTGGGGAAGGGGGTTGTTGGGGGTAAAGCGAGGAGAGACCGACGATAAATGAAAGCTCTCGGGGAAATGGGACGCAAACAATGACGCGCCCAATGGCGGCAGCAGGGAGGGGGGTCAGAACTTCATCCCCGTCGGAGCGTTTGTGGACCGCCGTCCGTCACTCGGACCGCCTGTAATGGAGTTCGGTGTTTAGCCGTCCCTCCCGGGCAAGCAAACGGCAGACGGGGGGAAAAAAACTTGGCAGTCCGCTCGCTCCGTATTTGCGGACGGACCTCCGAGCATCTCTTTCGACCTTTTCCGGCCGGTCAATACGGGACAAAGAAATCGTGTCAAGTGCGCCGGGCGGCGTGTTTGCCGACGGACAGGCAAACCGAACTGGTTCTCCTTTCCCCATTCTAACCGGCGTCGCGGTGTCACTTACACCGCGCAGTCTTCGGCTGGGAACGTGACGCCGACCTTAAGGCCCCCGTCTACCTGTAGCTTTGAGGCCGAGAAGCGCGGAAGCGGTAAGGGCGACACTGCCACGCGCATCAAGTGCGCCATCGCCACTAAGCGTAAGGCTCTGAACTGGCGTGAAGTGTTTTAATAACTATGCGTGTACCTATGGGACTTTCAGCGGTGACCCTTTTATTTTATTGGTGGTAGGTCTGTAGGAAGGTTCAGTGCAGTGCCCTTGGGTTAGTTTTGTAATTATCTGTTACATATATTTTGAGATACAGTGGTTTGAAATATTCTGAAATTGTGTTTGAAACGTGCGTGACATTTTGAAAGTACTCAACAGCCCTCGTCTGAAGTGTGCATTCCTTTAGTAGATCAGCAAATTGGATGCACGTTTAATAGTTTCGTGGGAAAACGTGTATTTTAAGCACACCGCTACGCAAGCGACAAGTAGGCGAGATCCTTAAGGGGTCCGCCTATCTGGATCTCAAAATGCATTACAGTGTGTTTGAAATCCTGTTTCTTATGAAGCTATTAAACGTGCGTTCAATGTGAAGAAACGAACATACTCTTCAGACTATGCCTGTCGGTTACTTTCTAGTTATCACGCACATGATAAACACAATTTCGGAGCACACCGACATAACTAAAAAAGCCTTTTACAAAACGCTGCATATCACTCTATTCGTGTCAGATACGTACAAAAATACTCGAGGCGCATGCACTACACCTTGCCGGAGACTTTCCGCCTATAAAATGACTGGGTCGTCGCTTAAAGTCCCATAGGTACACGAGGCACTACGAGAACCCTGCGCGTAGAGGCGATGGCGCACCCGATGCGCGAGGCGATGTCGCACTTATCGCTCCCGGCGCTTCTCTGCCTGAAACGCTCTAGCCAACTCCAGGTATACTGTGTACCATATAAGAAGGCCACATTCTTGACAGTTGACAATCGCCGTGTCTTTTCGTTTATGTATCCATTCGCCATCAACAGGCGTGTCAAGCTTTGATGTGGCGAGTCAGCGCGTCCAGGAGGTGCTGCTCCGTGCGGCAATTGGTGAACTGCTTGGGTGGCGCTGCATTCGTAAACGGAGCTTGGTGGACGTGTGTAGGGTCGTTCGTAAACGCGGTACACGAAATATATGTTACTTTAGAAATTATACAGAGCTCGCGGGAAAATAAAATGATTTGTTTATGCGCGTGAATACGTTATTTTAAACAACAAAACTATAATATATTTGTGGGCGTAGTTCGGGATATGGATAACAGATGGCATGGATGGGCATATTGCAACAGATGGTGCGCTTTTAACTCTCAAGATGGCAGTACCTGGTTTGAGAGTCCGGAAACTGGATTTTTCGTCACATTTGGATACGTATAGTTTTATTGTGCGTCTAGTTTTGAACACCTATACATTACTATTTTATCACGAAGTTTCGTTTCTAAAACTAAAAACTGCTGTTTTATGACCACGTAAAATAAAATGTATTAATTAATCTACGAACTCTTTCTTATCCGCGTATCTTCTGCTTGTGTGATGTGCTTCGGCACTGCTCTCAGAATAGCCAACGTAATATTAACTTTTGTTCGTTCGTGCATCAGCTGATACAGGATTTTGTAAATGGCAGGTTGTTTGTTTTCAATATATTAAGTTGCCACTCACTGACTGTCAGAATGTGGCCTTCTTATATGAAATGAACTATAGGTGGCGCCTTTAAGGGGATTCCACAGTAAAGTATAGCCTGTAAAATCAGCGTTTGCTCGTGTACGCGTATCTCACGGAGATACATTTATGGTCTGCAAAGACACACGAAAAGTCTGTACGTGCGATGAAATACTGATCGGGTGGCATTTGAGTGCGGAAACTGTGGCATGCCATTTGCTAGGAGCGACAACTTTCAGACACATGCGATAACCTGCGTAGCTGTAGGATCATCGCCTGTCAAACTGCGACGTATTCAGTCTCCTTCGCCACAGCTTACGAATTTACTTCCTGCAGCACTAAGGGTTCAAGACAATCACCCACCATCGTACCAGCGACCTTAACGCCCAAAAATCGTCGCGGGTTCCGGGAATGTTTATGGAAATGGTTTCGTGGATGCCTAAACTGCATTCCAGTACAGTCAAAATAACTGTGCCGTTCTTAACGAGAGCGGGTCATCGAAGATATTTCAACACTTTTAGCCCGAACGGAGGAAAACATCGCTGTTGGCTATCCACATAGTCACGCCAATGAAAATTTAACGTATGGCTTGAACGCAGTTTTCACAAAACCGACCCCATTTGACGAAGAACAGGAATTCAAAACGAAAAGTAAAGCCAATTATGAGGGAATAAATTTTGATCCAGGAAAGGTAAGAAACTATTATCTACAGTCATCACTTTTTATTTTATTTTGTTTTTAAATATATTCAAAGAGAAGAATAGTGCAAAAGGCTAAGTACAGCATTTTAGGACTTTATATCGCAGTAAGCATAAGCGAAAGGTGACAATTACAAAGTGGCATCTGTAGAATAATTCATTGACTTTCATCACGTGTAATATTATCCTATTGAAACAGATGTAATTTGCGAGATATTCAGCTTCCCGGAAATTTATAGCGCAGCCGTCACAAGTGTTTCCTTATGACCAGACGTGCCCTTAAGGCTTTTAAAATGCTTGCTAGGGATTCTCCTTAAGTTTAGCTCGGATTTGCCCAGCAGAGAGACGGCGTGTGCACATAATAGAAAGAAACATATTATGTTATCTACACCCTTAGTCTATCCCAGAAGGGCGTGATCTTCCATGAAAGTGTATAACTTCCCAACACTATAAACCTTGTGATTCAGTGTTAGAATATTGATAACGGCGTCGTGTAAGGTAACAATCGAGGCGTCCCTTATGTTTATCATGTACGATAGATTACTAATCCTCAGGAACAACCAAGTAATGCTGGAGGTTTACATTTTTCAATACACAAATACTGTCCCTATCCCTTCTTTATGTAAGGAGCGTTGATATCGGCATCCACTTTTTTATGGCTTGCTCTTTGCAGTTTAATAATGCTTCATCTCTAAAAACTTAGATATTGAACATTTATTCTGGATGTGTTATTATCATTAATCTTCTGCAGTATGTTGCTCACATGTATGTTTTTTATTCCCAATTTTATGGTGCACTATGCTGAGATAACATTCCGTCCAAACCTCTTAAAGAAGAAGCGGTGAATAAATATCTATTAACAAAATTTGAATGATTATGCAATTCGTTATTTTTATGCACGGCTACATCCCTATCAGTTAGCTTATTTACAGTCACCTGGTCAACGTTCTCTTAATAATATTGTACGTGACGTGTCGAAATTACCACCTAAACATGAATAAATTTTCCAGCGGTTGATTATGAAATGTTACAAAATAATACAGATAATGCTTAGAGTTTTGAATTCTAAACACACTTCCCACAAACCTTTAATAACAATAGCGCGATGAAGTTATCGACAATGCCATGGCTGTTCACAGACAAACTGAAAACGACCCATTTTAATCACGACGTAAACATCAGTAACAAGGACAACTGAATATTAATAGATTGATTAGTTACGGAACAACTGAATGTAATGCAGGACAAACACTGACACAACATTCAAGACTGAACGTGTCAGTTCGCAAGAACAGCATTGACGATGTATAAATAACCAACGTTAAACGCAGTCGAATAGCTTGTATTGGCAGCTGATAATTTATGTTATTTTTAGTTCACCATTATTAGGAAAGAAGAAATATGTTGGAACGTAAATTATTCTGCCAGACGTCAACACATTATTGAATGATGTGAGATAGAGTAAAGTACGCCCAGAAAGCGCTTATGGCACAGTGTAATTGTTTACAGCTATTATATAAATCGTAATTTCGGGAGATTAGCATACTATTTCTCCATTTTTTTAAATTTATAAACGAAATACGTACTACTCAACATTATTTCCTACAACATAAAAACTGGACATAAATGTTTGTAAATAAATTTATTTTGTAAAATTAAACAAATCTCAGCTATGCTTTTATGGTATCAGTTGTTGTTTTTTCCAGACACTGTGATCATAGATAAATTACACCTTATAAAACTGTCGTGTTTGTCGACACTGCTTTGTAACAACGCCTGGCTGTTAAAAGGGACTTATACATCTACAGCAAACGGGAAATTAACTGGCGGGATGTTGGCGGTGCTGCGGCATAAACGTAAACAAACGAGCGCTTCGCGTGCGTCCACGACGAGGAGGGGGGCATTCGAGGGCCATCGTAGGGCAGCCAACGTTTCGAAGTGTTTTATCTGTGGATACAAAATAAACCACACAAATGGAAGATAATTCTCCCTGAAAATGATACCACACCCCAATACCTGTAAACAAAACCAATATAAAAACTTTGATGCTGGGAGCGTACCTGTTCAACTAAAGTGGACAAACGTTAAACCGCTAAATACATTTTGTAGTGGGAGCGGATCCACTACACGTTCTGGGTAATCCCAGTGCAAATACGTAGAACTTCCAAAGGATTCGTCAGAAGGCAACTGATAAGTTTGGGGTGCTTCGCCCCCCCCCCCCACTCTGAAGAAGTTAGAAGTCATGATGCAGATCTGGCTACCTACAAGGAAAATGAACAACGGAGAAACAATGACCTAAACAAGGAACCAGGATAATAGAGAGTTGAAATATACAGACTTGGTAATGGATAATGGAACAGGATAATTACATGACGAGACTCCAGACTGAAGGAAGTTATTGCGTGGGGAGGGGGGTCGAAAAGGGGTCCAAAGGCCCTCCCTCCCGACTTTTTTCTCACGAAGGGATGGATATAGTTAATGCATTGTAGAGCCGCTATACAATGGCTTAGAAAAGTAGAGTAGAATTATATTTATTAGAATAAAGAGATAACCTCTAGGATGCTGGGAGAGTCAGGGTGGATGCAGGATCAACCGCGTCACACTCACCCTCCGAGCAGTTTGGCGGTAAAATATAATATAGTTTGTAATCATATGCAACAACAATCAATCAAAGGGTGATGGCATGTAAGGTAATAAAAAACAAAAAGTTAAAGTTACTGGACCCGAGAGAGCCAAAGAAAGGAGAGTTATAAGATATAAATACAATGATATGCTGAAGGAAATACTTACACCTTTTCATTGCCCTTAAAGGGGCATCGGCGCGGGGTTGAAAAGGAAAGATTGCGTGTCTGGCTTGTAGCTGGCCACGAAAAAAAAAACCCAACGTTTAGGATTCTACATCTCGCCTCGAGAGGAAATCATTACCTCCAGCGAATCTGCCCGTGTTAGCACGCGATCCGAGTAACTGGTAAACGGGATGAGAAATCCGACACGAACTGTGTAGAAAGAAAAAAAATATTTGAATTACCGGACCACCGGAGGGTGAAGGAGGTGAGATATTTATATGGGAGCGCGGACGGAATGAAGACTGGAAGAAAACGGGAGCACCCAGATTTTATAGTCCACACCACTGACTCCACATAGGACAATTCTCATCAAGTAAATTATAGCCAGCGGAGGCCTGAAATAGAACTGTAATCATCAGCAGTCAGAAATAAGTACTTTCTGCTTAGTTAGAAAGTTGGTAATGAAAGGTACAACTTGCGAGTGCTCGTGTGAAATTTAAGCTCCTGAAAAGGATTTTAATTTTGTAGAACACTTACATATTGCACGTTTATTTCTATTATCTTATTATAAAACAAACTTGAGTTATATCGTTTTAAAAGTTTCATCGTGTCTTACAAGTTGTACGTTGTGCATGTAGGCAAGCTTGGAGTTAGTTTAGTTACAGAAAATAATTTAGTTAACATCTGCATATTATGGTACATAAAAGAGTTTGGTTAGCATGTTTACGTAACTGAAAACAATATTAATTGAAATGTGTTATTGAAGAAATTAAGAAAATATAAAATACTATCTACGGAAATATTATGTTAATACACAGACTTTTGACTTAGTTATGTTAACAATTATTTATTAAACTAATATGTAGGCCTGAATATTTATATATATTTTTTCATGATTCCACCAGTTTTAGCTACTGTTACGCTGTAATGTACTATACGAAATTTTATGATCAGGATTATTAACTGGTAACTTGGAAACAGTAAACATATTTACTGTAGCACATAAATAAAATTATATACCTACATTAAAAACACCACAAAGGTCTTATACTGAAAACGTACGACTCAAGTCGTGTCTCAAACGCAGTTAAAATTGCCACTAATACAGAAGAGTAAATTAAGGTCTCGATTGTGCTCGTAATATCTTAATATTCAAATTAGATAGTGTAAGTAATGACATATCGTATATTCCTGTTATGTTTAGTAAAGAATACTTTTACTCTGATAGAACACCATGAATTTATAAGTATCCGTTTATATTTTTATGTATAGATATTTATTATTTATACATATGTCTACAAGCATATTAAAATAACATACATATTGTTATGTAGGCAATTGTAATCTTTTGTAAAGTTATATATATATTATACATAATTATAATTATATATTCTTACTTTTATTACTATCTGCGTGTGTATGTGTAAAATTTTTTTGGAAATTTAAGCAAACTCCATCAGAGACGAAGTATATTTTCTTTGTTTTAATGGTGTTCGGGTATACTACTGTTACGATGATAACGATATGGCAGGCGGGAATACATGCTCTCTGTATAATTCTACCGCATAACGTTGTAGCTCACAGCAGAGGAGCCGGAACTCCTAAATAAAATATTTGCTCATGCACTGTATGAAAAGTAGAGGCTCACATGTTTTCACTGCCAGTATTATGAATCGCTTGTGTCACTAAACTGACAACTTTGCACAGAACACAACAATCATGAAGATTGCTCACCCAGAAATGTATTATTTTATACATGTACGAAACATCGTTCATCTTATAGACCGCATGTATTAATACTCTTTCCTCGCGTAAGAAATTTTTTGCATTATGGCATGCCAAAATCACAATTTTTATGATTTTGGGACTTAAAAATAAAACAAACTAAATCATTAACATGAAATTGAACAAACACTGGTGAGTGGAAGGCCGTGTATTAATTAGTTTAGAGGTATGATTAGCGAAACTAAAAAAAAAGAAGAAATACTGTGATGGTCTACACACATCAAGAATTCGTCTAAGTTAACATCACCTTTAATTGCTGTTTCTACATGAGGGTCATGGAAAATGGCTCACCTTTTGTGCGATAGGGCCCGCTCAACTGACAATCTCACTGCTGTTGCCGGCACGAATGCTGAAAGGCAAATGGCGCGCGGCGCGCTAGTGTGCTGCTTCGAAGCTTCGTCTGCTGACCCTTACCACCATGCATGTCACCATGACAACGTTACACCGGCCAGCCATGACGCCACCAGGAGGCGTTTCCGCTCCGTAAACGTAGGAAATTTTTCGAGAAGGCGACGAGAAAATTTGTATAAAAGGCTTGGGTTCTTCTCTGCTCGGAAAGACAGGCCAGGAACTTTATTAGGGAAGGAACTGCCGTTCCTCTGGTTTAATTAGGGGAAGGGGGGAGGGGGGTGGTGGTTTTGCATAAATATTAAAATATATGTAATCTAAATTTTTAATTATATTGTATAAAAAGGAAAATAATATATTAATTATTTTATATTTTTGGGGGATTAAGTCATGGGATTTTAGTTTTAAGATTTTATTCGATTTTTAAATCCCATATACGAATTGATAATTTTGTATGTCAAAAAAGGGGAAAATATATCAAAATTTGGTTACTACTATTTTTTACTGTGCAACCTCAAAGTAAGATTTATGATACCCTTTGATGACACAGTAACGGGGGGGTTTCTATTCCTTGACAAACTAGCATCTTCCTGAGGGAACAGAGACAAAGTCCTATTTGTATGTTTCAGCTGAAACCGTCACATCTAGAAATAAAACAGCGCCACTCTGCTTCGTCAGTGCAGTCAGTTGAAAGGGGTAATCAATTTAGGAGTTTTTATTCAATTGAATAGTTGTTTGAACTTGCTACAGTGGTAAAGAATAGTTTGGGTGCATCAAACTAATTTGCAAAATTACTTCTACAGGAGTCATTCGTACTGCCTGGATCCAAAGTTCGGGATAAGAGTCCCTGCAGAAAGCGCTCACCGATGAGAGTGTTACCTACATGTCGGAGGACGGAACCGAAGTATTTCGCCATCTGATGCGTGAGCTGGTGAGAAAAGGAGGAGTTGCTGGTCAACTGGGGCGAGTCCGCTTCAATCAGCGTTTCTAAAAATCTTAAATATCTTCCTAATAGTCTTAGTGATGGTTTCGAGGTACTGGGTAGTTTCAATTTGGGCGCTGTAAATTAAACTACTAGCTCAAATGGCTAAAGTAGTTTCACATAATATCTGTGAAATAGCAGTATTATTTGATGCAATAATGTTTCAAGTACCCGAATCCTTGCAGAGTGTGGTAGGGCAAGCTATCAATGAGCGTATGTACTTTCACGAATTTTGTCAGGCTATTTTGCGGCAAACAAGTACTCCAGTAGCCATTGTACACCAATGCGTGAAAATCTTATAAAGATTTCAGCGTCCTGGAGAATTAGTGCAACGTTTTGTGAAGGAGACGATTCGACTGGTTGTAGTTTTGTGTTTGCCATGTGCGGAAGCAAATTTGGTGGAAATTATGTTTTTTTAATTTGTTGCCTGAAAACGGTAAGTTTTTTACCTTTGCCACAAAGCCACAAACGTTGCACGAGCTGATAGCGCTGGTAGTTCAGGTAGAATTAGCCTTTGCCGGTTATAAGCAAAAAATGGACAAGGAAGTAACACCTAAAAGGGGGTGTCATATTTGTTTGCGGTCAAACCATCCGGCGGCGAAATATTTTTATATGACCCAAAAAGGAGAAGGAAATTCCTTACAGGTTAAGCTGAAAGAGAAATGTCAAATTTGTTTTCGGGTAAATCACACAACGGAAAACTGTTTATTTTAAGCATTAAGTGGTGAGAAAGTAGCACCACAAGTAAAAGGGGACCAGTAGGACGTAAAAGAAATGTCCGATGGTCTAAAACCGGTGAAAATGGTTATTTGTTACCAATGTGGTAATCATCGTCATCTTCAATTTTAATGTCCAATGCGAGGAAAACCTGCGGGATTATTTTCAGTTTCAAACACCAATTTGTTTAATAGGAATGGCTTGCTGTATGTTCCATCACTAATTGAGAATTTAACCATGTCCACCTTGCTAGATTCGGGTGCCTCTGCGTCTCTCACAAAACATGAAATATGTAATAAAATTAAGCGTGACTCGCCGGTTGGTACCGCACAACTAAAAAGTGGAGAGTCTGTCGTATTTTTCTTCGCAGACGGACGATTAACTAAATCAAATGTGATAGTACTGATAAACATTAGAATTGAACAATTTTCATGGAAATGTCTGTTCGTGTTTTTGTAAAATTTATCACACGACGTGACTTTGGGTATTGATTTTTTGGGCAGAACCCACGCATGTGTTGACGTAGCAAGAAAAGAGTTGAAATTTAGTTTTTCCGCTGAGACCGTTATCACTTTGCAAATTAAGCTTCCCCAATATCGATAGATTGAGTTGTTACAACGTTCGGAAGAGATAGCAAAAGCATTAGACCCGTTAAAAACAGAATATAGTGATGTACTTACGTCAATAGCAGGGCATTGTAAAGAGATTCCTGTTGTTTTGAAATTAAAAGATAGCGAGTTTCTAGCATGCACGACATGACATGTGTCCGCGCCCAAAATGCAAGTATTAAAGCCTTTAATCAGTGATTTAAAGAAACAGGGAATTATGGAGGAATCCACTAGCCAGTATGTGAGTCCGTCTTTTTATTAACGAAAAAAAAACCTAATCAATATCGAGTTATATGTGATTCTAAAAATGTTAACTAAATTTTTACGTAGAATCATATCCGGTGTACCAGTTATGGAAAATTGTTTTCCAACACTTGCAAAGAGCCAAATATTTCACCATATTGAGTTTGAATTCATCTTTTTTACAGCGTGAGTTGCATCTGGAAAGAAGATCACCGTTAGCGTTTTGTACCACTTGGGANGGGGGGGGGGGGGAATTCTGAACCCCAATGTATGTCACGAGTGTTGAATCACGTGTTAGGATGGTACTTGTATGAGTTCGTCTTTACGTACATACACTGAAGATTCAAACCAACTGGTACACCTGCCTAATATCGTGTAGGGCCCCCGCGAGCACGCAGAAGTGCCGCAAGACGACGTGGCATTGACTCGCCTAATGTCTGAAGGTATGCAGGAGGCATTTCACAGCATGAATCCTGCAGGGCAGTCCACAAATCCATAGGAGTGCGAGGCTGTGGAGATCTATTCTGAATGGCACGTTGCAAGGTATCCCAGATATGCTCAATAATGTTCATATCTGGTGATTTAGGTGGCCAATGGAAGTGTCTAAATTAAGAAGCGTGTTCCTAGAGCCACTCGGTAGCAAATCTCGACGTGTGGGGTGTCGCATTGTCCTGCTGGAACTGTCCACGTCCGTCGGAATTCACAATGGACATGAATGGGTGCAGGTGATCGGAAAGGATGCTTACGTATCTGTCACCTGCCAGAGTCGTATCTAGACGTATCAGGGGTACAATTTCACGCCAACTGCACGCGCCCCATACCATGACAGAACCTCCAACAGCTTGAACAGTCCCCTGTTCATGTAGGGTCCATGGATTCATGAGGATGTCTCCATACCCGTACACGTCCATCTGCCCGATATAATTGGAAACGCGACTCGTCAGACCAGGCAACGTGTTTCCAGTCATCAATAGTGCAATGGCGGTGTTTGCGGGCCCAGATGAGACGTAAAGCCTTGTGTCGTGCAGTCAACAACGGTACACGACTGGGCCTTTGGCTTCGAAAGCCCATATCAATGATAGTCCGTTGAATAGTTCGCATGCTGGCACTTGTTGATGCCCTATCATTGAAATCTGCACCAATATGAGAAAGGGTTGCTCGTCTGCCATGTTTAATGATTCTCGTAAGTTGTCGTTTGTCCCGTTCGTTCACGATCTTTTTCTGGCCGTAGCGATGTCGAAGATGTGATGTTTTACCAGATTCCCGATATTCACGGTACATTCGTGAAATGGTCGTACGCGAAAATCCAAATTTTATCGCTACCTCAGAGATGCTATGTCCCTTCTCTCGTGCGCCGAGTATAACACCACGTTCAACCTCACTTAAATCTTGATAACCTGCTATTGTAGCAGCAGTAACCAATCAAGCAACTTTGCCAGACGCTTGTTGTCTTATGTAGGCGCTGCCGACTGCATCGTGTTCCCCTGATTGGTTCCATGCCTCTGTTATTTGCATACGCACGCCTATACCAGTTTTTTGGCTCTCCAGTTTACATTGATGATGTGTGAGTTTACAGTAACACTTCGGAGGAACACCATTAACATTTGCGGACAGTGTTAGACGCGTTAAGGAATGCTGGTTCTACGGTGATCCCAGAAAAAATTAGTTGGACATAGCAACATGTGCCAGATCTAGGGTTTATTATTTTGGAGGGTAATTTACTCAATGATCCCGAGAAAAGTAAATCTGTAGTTAATTTTCGAAAGCCAAAAAATTCAGGTGGTGTTATAGTAAATTTATTCTAAATTTTTCTGACCTTCTAAACCATTAAACCAGTTGGAAAGAAAAAAATGTATCTTTTGTGTGGAACGTGGAACAAGGAAACGCTTTTTAATAATTGAAAGAAATTTTAGCTAATCCTCTTGTCTTGCATTTACCCAATTTTTCTGAAGAATTTATTTGCACTGTGATGCAATTTCCGTAGCCGTCGGGGCGTGTTTGAATCAAAAGAAAGACGGTCATTTTGTGTCGATAGCATACGCCAGTAAATTATTAATTCGCGCAGAACGGAAATATACTATTTATGATGAAGAGTGTTTAAGTTGTATATGGGCGACGTAAAAGTTTTCAGATTATTTAGATCATGCTCCGCTTACTTTATCCACGGATCACCAGGCTCTTAGCTGGTTGTTAAACCCACAAAAGTCAGCTGGTAGACTGGCACGGTGGTTAGTGCGCCTCGCTCGCTTTAAACTTACCGTGCAGCATATAAAGGCGATCGTTAATTCTGTAGCAGATGCGCTGTCACGTGTGTATTGTGAGGACGAATTTGAGGCCGTGGAAAATGGGGCTCCTGTGGATAGTTCGTTCTCCGATTCAGTTTCTGCTGGTACAAATGTTTTGGAATTAAACACGTTGCGAAAGTTTCCTAGTGCTTTTACTGACATAAAAGAACATCAAAACTATGTCCGGGAATGTACACAGCTACTGTCTGAAATCAAATACGGAAATTATTGTTACGTTGCTTATAAAGGATTTCAAGGAGAATAGACAAAAATATCAAAATTGAGAGTTTTTGTAACTGAAAAACTAAGGGCAGTGGTTTTTAAATATTATCATGAATCCTTTTACAGGGGAAACGAAGGTTGGTATGAAACAATAACCTGTGTGTTGGAACCTTTTTACGTGGCCAGGAGTGTGGAACGATCTGGAAAACTGGGTCAAGTATTGCGATGTGTGCCGGCAAGCAAAGCTAATAAATCAAAAACCAGAAGGGCAATATGTTGGTACGGTAGCATCGTATCCTTGGGAGCGCATTTATTTCGACGTGATGGGCCCGTTGCCCCGGAGTACATCTGGATATGTACATGTCCTTTTCGTCATAGACAGTTTCAGCAAATTTTGTTTATTCTTTCCGTTACGTACCATAAAGCAGGATAAATTTGTAAGGTAGATATGCATAGATAATGTAATATTTTTGGCTCGCCCTTGTTTGTAGTAACCAACAATGCTACGTATTTCCTTTCTCAAGAATTCAGAGATTTATATTTTACAATGGTCTAGGAGGGGGGTGGGGGTAAAGATACTGCATACTGCTCCGTACTACCCCCAGGCAAATTTAGTAGAACGAGTCAATCGAAACATTAAAATTGCCTTACGTAGTTTTCAATCTGACACGCAACGTCACTGGGATGACGTTTTATATTTACATTTTTTTGCGTTTTAATAATATGGTACATAGTGCTCGTAAATATGCTCAATCCGAGATATTTTTGGGAAGACATTTGATGCACCCGCTGATAAATGTGTGTCACGCCATAGAATTTGTTTGGAGAAGGTGAGCAATAAAAAATTGGAAGAAATTAGGGGAGATGTGACACGTAAAGTAATTACATATGACCAAAAAATGTAGCAGAAGTCTTATGTTTCACATTGTGCCGAAGCACATATAATTGAACACAAACAATATATTTTAATGTTTATATTTTGGGAAAATATTTTTATAATAACTGGTAGCGCCATAAAAAGGGGTTTCAAACCTCTTACAATTCATAAAATTGATCATTACAAACATTTCCAAAATAAAAATAAAAGTATAGAAAAATTAAAAGTTTAACAAAAGATATTACAAAACCAACGAGTATTCAATTGCCCATACAATTTGATGTTGATTAAAACATGAAATACTTAATTAACACTGGATACAATGAGAGTAAATGTTAAAAACTTGCAAAACAAAAATATGTTGCCTAGAGTTCAGTTAATGAGCAATTATAAAAAAGCAGGATGGCCTAAAAAGCCAAATAAAGCCTTTTTCAGTACAATATACTTATTAAGACCTTTACTAAAATTACTTAAAGATGAATTATCGGTGGAGGCATTCAAATGACTCACAGAGCTCCATCAATTGAAACGAAAAAAAAAATTTAAAATTTATTATTTGCGCTAAACGCGATAGTCGTGGACGCACAGCATACGGAAAAAACTTAAATGAATCTCGGGCAGCAGACAAAACTAAACACTATAAGAGAGCGCAAAAATACCATTATTTAAACTTTTCAATAATTTTGTTGAAATACAAGGAAATAACTAGTAACAAAAGAAATGTATGTACGTATTTAATTTTTACAATGAAAATGTTTGTAATCGTTAAAATAATTTTTTCTACATGTTTTTCAAAGATTTTTTTTTTGTAATTTTTTTTTAAGTTTTGTTAACTGTGTTAATATTTAAATGGACATAGTGAAATGTATGCATGCATCCTTCAAGTGACATTGGAATTGTTACATAAATAATACGCTCTACTGTTTTGGCTATAATCAATAGGTTGTGTATAAAACTGTAAATGTACTTTTTAAGAAGTTAGTGTTTTGAAAATTATGGTTTACACAAGACGTTTATTCATTCCTAACGCGCTGCCAACGTTGTTTTAAGAACTCTAGTTAGCGTTAACTGTAAGGTACCCGCAGCCATGATTAGTTTATCGTTCGAAGTCTTTTTTCAAAAGTGTTTTAATTAAACATGAACCACGCGGTTAAAGTTTCTCAGAGGGCAGCTGGTTTATAGTTTTCCAAGTGGTGAGTTTTGACGCCGAGAAGCTTGCGAACTTACCGGGGCAGCTCCTAACAGGTAGGCCACTTGCCAGCCAGCAAAGTTTAATGGACGGTGGTTAGCCGGGCGTACGGCGTCGGGCGAAGCATGTTCGTAGGACGTGGAGCCCCCGGGGCCAATTAATGAGGGATTGGGCCCTGAGCGAGAGCCGACCTAACTGCATCAGTCCCTGAGCAGAGATTGGGCTACCGGGAGGTCGGATACAGCCTGCGAGTTTGTTCATGATTTTCTTAGACGTACCTTAAACACTGTTTGACGACTTCCAAGAAAATGAAATTACGTTTTATATTTTTGACGTACTCTACTTCCTTTTCCGTTGTGATATGAGATAATATTCATAAAATAAATTTACGAAAATGATATTTCAAAAGGAAATTAAATAAGTTATTAAAATGTTGATTAATATTTTTTTTTATCAAAATCCTCAAAACGCTACAAAATTGTTAAGTTAGGTCATAGACAAAAATTATTGCTGATGTTTTTAGAACTCCATGAAATTTTTTTTTTTTTGTAGATGTTTAATGTGGTTTGCTTGTATGCCAATGTTATATTTTTGAGATAAAATTGAATGTCCAAATATTTAGAAATTAAAATCTGCAGGTGAACCAACAAGTGTCAGATTTCAAAACAATTCCATATTTTGTGACCTTGCTTAAAATTTTAGATAGAACAAAACGTTTTTCAAATTAATTTTTTTTTCGAGTTTGAAAGAATCAATATTTTTGGTTAAAATTCTCTTATTTAGTTTACAAAAAGGTGCATTTTTTCTAATGATTTGGAATCTTACTCAAGTAACCATCGATATCGTTTTATGAAACCATAAAATGCCTTCAAAATAAAACAAAATTTGCTTTTCCAATGTTTTTTAAATATCATAGACCAAAAGAGTCGTGAAGAAATCGTTTGCCTAATGGTGGGAGTGTTTTTATATATGATTATTTTTACAGCAACTTAACAAAGACTATAGGTATTATCTTCCAATTAAAAATTAGTTACTCTATTTGTATGATATTGCGTAATTAATATTAATGCTTGACTTTTGGAATTCATTACCTACACAGATATCTGGTTTGCTTAACGCGTCCTAACTCTTAAATGTTGTGGGCCTTATATTATTTTGTAATTACGATTTATGACAATTTTTTACACATTGGAATTCATATAATTTACTTTATGTATATCCCAAACATCACAAAAATAATTCTTTATTTAATTTACAATTTATCAAATAGGCAGGAAACTTTGAATCATATGCTAAGAAGGAGCATTTTTATTGATCATAAAGAAAGCTCTTAGCGTAAATAAATATAATACCACTGAAAAAACCACTGTGTTTTTGTAGAAAACTGGATTGATATTTAATATGTGACTGACTTCTAATGCTTTTCCAGAGTGTCAACAACCCGCTAAACATTTGTGTAGCGTGCAGTGCCTACATATCAGACTGTCGTTGTTCTCCTTCGAGAGAGAGAGAGAGAGAGAGAGTGGACTGGAGAGAAATGGGCGGCTCTTTAGATTGATGGATACTAAAAAATAAATTATTTTATAATTGTACCTAACATTGTTCAATTTTTACGCATAATATATTATGCTATTTTCCTAAAATAAAAACATTACACTTCATGTTTTTTTAATAACTTGGTGCCAAATAAAAAAATTGTTCCGTTTTGCTGCAGCCACAATAACAAATACAAACTAAGTATTAGAAATACAAAATTACAAAATAAACTAATGCAGTGCGCTATCGCGTGACACATTTGTTATCAACAAATAACGGGCCGTTTATACGAAAAAAAAAAAATGTTAAATATGAAAAAAAATTGCTTTTCGTAAATTTAGTTTTTCATGTTATTTGATGATAACATATGTGTCAGATGGTAGCCCACAACATTAGGAAACGTTATAAATTTTTTCATTTGTACAATGTAATTAGTATTTGTTTTATAGCTGCAGCAAACTAGAAAATTTTTGGATTTGACATCAAGTTATTAAAATAATATGAAGTGTACATTTTTTTATTCAAGGAAAATTACATTGCATGCAATGCATACAGGTTGAACAATATTTGTTACAACTACGAAATTTTCGGCATCCAACACCTTTACCAGATGAGGATGAAGCAAGGAATACAAAGGCGGGGAAACAGGAGATCCCTGAGAAAAATCGCCGACCAGTGGAATAGCCCTATGATATTATAGGCTACTAGCGAACCGGGCCGGCTTCGCACGGTAACAATTTTACGACTTGATTACAAACGGTTTGACATTTCTCTACTATCCTTACATAAAATATAAATCAATTATACACCAAAACCTTCCTCAAGAAAGTCTGTAGATTATGTTGAAAACAGCATCAAAATCCATCAAGTAGTTAAGAAGTAATAAGCGAATACACAGACAGACGCGGATAAGCGACTTTATTTTATACTATTTACAGATTCACTGTAAAGTGAGCACTTTTGTAAGCTCTCTTATTTGGAATAATATTCAATAAATTTATTTTATTGTAGCCTTAGATGTTAAATTTCGAGTGTGGTGAAATATTTACCCTATGTTTATTACTTACATGGCCATATTTATTTTAAAATGTAGTGGAAGGATAAAACATGGCTGATAGAAAAATAGTAAGGAACTAGGTCCTCAAAAATGCTCTCTTTACCGCGAACAGCCTATACACGCTTACAAGGGAAAGAAAGGTTTGGCATTGCTCAACTTCTCTAAAATTATAATCCAAGACCAGAATTAAAATTACTTATAATGTTTTGATATGACGAAATTTTTTTTACAAGGTATTTGAATGCTGATAACTATCACATAGTCTACATAAATAGTTTATACAGCCTATAGTTTTCAATTTAAAATTGCAAATTTTTTGGAGAAAAAAAGGATATAAACTTTAATATTAATCAATATTACACAATAATTGTCATAAAATTAACAAAATAATATTGCTTACAAATAAATAATTTTAATATTTGTATATCGTAAAGAAAAAGGACATTATTTATTTACCAACATTTTCTAACAGGAGCTTTTATGAAGAAGACATTCAGTTAAAATAAGGAAAGAGGGTTTGTTTTAATTTTGTGTTTTTTCTTTTCTATAGAGTTGTACCTACATTTTCAAACTATTATTATTGCATATGTACTGACTTTGTAGTTTCTATACGTTATTATTTTAATAATAGTCAAATATTTTTTCTCGAAAACTATACAAAGTACCGACTATTTTATATGTATTTGTGTTGTTAAATCAAATAAATGGTTAGTAAATCAAGCCCCTACGAAATACATAAAGTTCCTAGTTCAAGTTCAGTTATTGATTTTATTTTTCAAATTTCTACTCACAACGAGACTTTCCCGTGGCCTTTGATAGCAGAGGTTTTTATCTCCAATGAAAATAAGTTAAGAAAATTATGGCGTAGTGACAAAATGCAATCGTTAGGCGAAATAGGAATACCCCGAGAAAATCCCACCTGCCAACTGTAACGCCAGACACGTTTACAACATGCATAAATTCATGTTTACCTCCGTGGGCAACCTCATCTGGTTTTTCATGTTAGGAATCAATTAGCTAACCTCTACATTACTGTGGTTCCTATGTCATATTCAAAACCATAGTAACCTCAAAATACTGTACATACTTGTGAGCAGTTTCTTGTTAGAAACTATCTTATATACCACGAGCGATCCAATCGCCTCCTTCGGTAGTGTACCGTGTTGATGTTTCTGAACGTCGAGTATGAAGACCAACACCATTCTTAAATTACGAGTTCGAGCCAACGAAATGTGGGTTATCGATTGCAAACTGTCCCATTCTTACAGTATAGCGTCATTATAACAGCTTGACGCTATTCCTNAGGGTCGTAGTTAATTCCTCCAGGCATAGACTATAAGGTGCCTAGAAGGTTAAAGGTTTTCAATAAGGTAGTCTTTTGACGTTTCACTTAACTGGATAATTATATTGTCTCGAGTTTGAACAAAAGCAACATACAGCAACACTTCCGAGGTGTGGTACTCTAATTTGGCTACTCGTATTAACTGGGGCGACTTCGTGGTGGAGAGGGGCTTCTCTGGACGGCGACTTGATACTTAACTACTCTGCTGTTGGTGCTGGTATGCTGTCATCTGGGGATGAGCTCCGGTGAAGTGGAAGGCCTTGTAAAAGGCCCGCATTTGGTGTCGTCTCACTGGACTGCTGTTCTGTGATCGTGCTCACGTCCTCTCGCGATTCCTTGACGCAACTCTTTCCTCAGCACGGTGATAATGAACTGTGTCACTCTTCTCGCGTAAATTCGCTTATATGCTCTCCAGCTTCCCTCCCTAAGTCTCGGCACGTGTGTCTCTTATTGGGTGAAGGGGGGAGGTGGTTGCCTTCAGTACAAAGCCATTCAGCTACGTGCCATGGTTCGTGAAGGTTCGGGGGCGGGAGAAGTGGTGATCTGCCCCTTGAATTTACCATCTCAGCTTATTTTTCCGCGGTTTGGCTACAAGGGTAGTAGGGGTGAGGATTATTCGTGGTCCCCCACTTTCAAGCTAGAGGTGCTCTTGCTTGGCTCTGCAATTTCTCTCGCTTTCCTACGTATGTGCTCCGGCGATATACCAGCTCTTACTCGGCACACTTGACACGTGCAACTGCGATCCGTTCTGGCTGTCCACGTGCCTCGTGACACGTGTCAACTTGTAGGCGCTCGCGAAGGGGGTCAGCGAGGCTTCTACTCAAAAGGTGTTACACGACAAGCTATTTTTTTTGCGAGGTCAGAGTATACACAGTTGCTAAAAACGGCTGCAAACTCTGCAAGAGAAGCAGTAACCGTGCAGAGTAGTTTGTGGTTGGTGTACGTTATAATAAGAGGAAATTACCAATACTTGCCATTAAATGTTGTAATGTTGCATATCAGAAGAACGAGTGATTATATGATGAAGGATGAAAACAGCGGTCTTCGTAATTTTATTAATGTTTACCTTTTGCCACGTCTGTTGAAAAGAATAATTTGCTCATTTACAAAATTAGTCCTTTGCCTACATTTCCACAGTCGAGCACAATTTTCTAATACATTGGTGTCTGGCATTAAAGTGTACTTAATTTTTACTACAAACGTGATTATGTGTGATAAATATCTCACGTGATTTACTATACACTACTTCAAAAACGCGGCTGCAAATCTAATTGTAAATACTCGGACATTTTTTGCTGTGGATATTACTGGGCCCATATTTGAAAACCAAAATCTTTGTTACCAACAATTACAAAATGTTTCACTTCTCCAAAACTCTTACAAGAAACAATGCTCAAAATTTAATGGCTGTACTAACAAGACGGAAATATTTATTAACTGATTTGCACATTTCCTCTGTCCATCTACGAATTCTTTGCAAAATGAGTGGGCGTTGGTGCCCTATTATTTTTTGGACCATCATCTACCTGACACCCGACATAAGCCCGGTTTGCGTTGCATGCTGTCTTACGTCACGCAAGACGCAAGCCGTAAGCCGATATTACACGATACCTTCTGCCGTACATGGTCTTGTACAAGCTTCTACAAGGCCTGGGACACGAGCGGATATACCAGCCGCCATACGAGCTGCCATGAAAGATCCGTATTACACGACAGCAGTTCGCGTACTTGCATGTGACACCCTCGGTGAGTGCGCAGTGTGTGGTTTGTAGTAAACATGAACCCCATTCGTAGAACTGCTAACAGTCAGTAACTTGCGTAGGCATAAAAAAAAACTTGCTAAAACATTTTTATATTGTTAAATTACTGTTGGCCTTTTACATGAATTGACTGCTTACTAAAATAGTTTCATTCATTTTCTTGAAAATCACGTGAAGTCACTGGAGTACGAGTGTGTCATTTTCAATTTTGACGAAAATTACTAACTGTTTGTAAAATCTAGATTTTTCTTTACGTACCAAGTTATTGTGCACATGTAACATTTAATGATGAATAAAGTTAGGGTCTGACGGAGTTTCAAACTGACGCCTGCAATTCACGTATAAGTCACGGGCACAGTGTCCCTATAACTGTACCACCAGTTCACGTACATTATGAGTGTTTTTAAACTGCAAAAAAACCTACCAAATGAATACATTTTTTTCATTGTGTAGGTAATGTTTTAAATATTTAGAATGGTTTTAAAAAGCTATTAAACGTTATAGCCAATATTATTCGTCGCTATCGCATTTTTAATCTATTTGAAAGATTTTAAACTTCACGGATATTCAAGATGGAGGCATTATTATCGGTTTATTCATCAACTCGTTTCAAATAGTGGCCACCAGGAGCTGCCTAAACTTTGAAAATGCGCTGTAATTGGCCTTGCACAAGTTTTACGGTAACCTGGTATCGTGTAATATCGCCTGTAGAGATGAGTGGAAGCAAAGGCACGGAAGAAAATTTAAGAGCTTGCCCCTGGCTGCATGTTACGCCATTGTTATGGGCTGTTCACTGTAAAGTGAGTGCTTTCGAGGTAGTTTTCACTTTTTCCTTTCTGAAATTTGTTTTGGCTTACTTTCCGAAGGCTTATGAGATCACTTTCCTGTGTTGTATATCTACGAAAATATGTAACAGATTTAAATTTAACTTCGCTTATTTATCTATGACAATAATCGAATGTGCTATTATATAAACTTTTTGCTGCCCATTTATTAAGATCGTCAAACGATCAATGGAGATATTATGTCATATCTCGAGTACCAATCAACCGATATGCATACAGAGATCCCCATTTGCCAGCTTTATCGCAAAATAGTACAGTTGAGTAAACTGAACATTTTGTCAAATTTGCGAAATAATTAGCCCAATTTTCATATAATATTTCACACCTGCAGAAGGCCAAGTAAAGTTACATGCTTTAATTGGTGCAACTCAATGGTTTAAGAAATGGTGGCCATATAAATATGTTCATGTGTTTGGCATGGCTGTTTAAAATTTTCATAATTTCAATTAAACGTTTTATGCTGACATTATTAATTACAAAAATCTTGCACAGAGCATCTTTTTAAGCAATTTTGGAAGATAGTCCAATGTAAGAAGTATTGTTGTTATGCCATATCTCGGAGACCAATCAACCGATTTCCATCAAATTTTTCACACATGTAGCGTTATGGCAGACATTGTAGACTTACTCAGACACTTATTTTCAAAACGATCGCCGAGTAAATATTTCAGGTTAGTGGACCCCATTATTCAAAACATTACACTGATTACATCCGAAGTTGATGCTTCAAATCCTAGCTCCGTGACGCAGTTGATTGCAAGCTAGCTTAATTTTACGAGTTTATCTGAATTAGAATCTCGGGTAAGTCACTCATGTAATTTAAATAACTTTGTACTGTCGTACATGTTTCTGGGTTAATTTCTAATGATATTGCTGTCAATGAGACGTCAGCGACTACCTACCTTTTAAGCTTTAAAGAATGTCACTAAAATTTATTTTCGTAGAAGAAAGTAGACTCATTAGTTATTATTAACTTCTTGTTCATACTCTAAAAACCTTTTTAATAAATATTAAAATAAATAATCAATATAATAATAATGGCGGGTGGGGAGCGCATCCAGGGCAAGGCAACACCCTCCGAGTGACGGCCTTTCCAGCTGGGACCCGTAGGTGGCCGTCATCCCCGAGCATGACAGAAATGAAACCCTAGAATGGAGCGGCGCTGGAATGTAAGGGCGGGAGAAGCGGGAGTACCCCGAGAAGACTCGCCGGCAAGCGGCATCGTCCAGCACGATTCCCACATGCGAGAATCCAGGAGTGAATCCGCCGGGAATCGAGCCCGGATCGCCGTGGTGGGAGGCGAGCGCCCTGGACACTACGCCACCGCTGCCCCCTAAATAATCAATAATAAACATAGTGTGTATATTCCACTGCACTCGGAAGTTAACGCCTGAGGCTACAATAGAATATATTTATTGACTATTATTCCAAATACGAAGACTTTCAAAAATGCTCACTTTACTGTGAATGGCCTATGGTTGTGTCGTTGATCACGCTTGACTGGGTTAAGATTTGTACGCTGTTTAATAGTTTGTTAGTAACAGAGACATAGTTGTGGAATACAAGGAAATGTTACGTAATCATAGAATTTTTCTTGTAGGGGAATAATAAATACAGCACATAGGAACTTTGCTTAGTTTTTTTGTCAATAATAATATAGTTGCTGCTCTAATATCGCCGTGTTCTGGTCCCGTTCTGGGAAGTATTAGCATTTGAGCAGGTGGTTGTAGGTATTGAGTATTCCGTTCTCACGCTGCACGTGCATATGTATTGCCGCAACGTATTCCATCAGGTTACTTCATGACAAGCATAATGGCCAAATTAAGCCAAGCTGTCCCGTTAACTATTTCAAAAGAACTCGCATAGAATAAATTAATTTGTGATGCAGTAAGTTCCACACAATTTTGCCATTTGTTTAACCTAAAATTATATTACATTTTCCCCCATTTCACTTTACTTAAAGTATATTTTGAGTGTTACAACATCAGTGTGATACTTGGTAGTGATCGATCATTTCCTCTTTTTTTATTTCCCCGTAATCTAGGTGAGCGTGGTCGCGAGTAGGACTAGGTCATAATATGAATCCTACTATTCGCCAAGGGATTTTTAACCATAATGATCTTTGCAGCTTATAGAAAAAGGCGACGACACATATACGTATGTTTAACCTAAGAACTTATGAATATATTGCATAAAGGAGTGGAGTGGAGTTGAAATGTTTAGGTGGCTCTTAACGACAAGATTTTGAGAGCCGATGAGGGTGAAACGAGGCGATCATGGAGAAGCGCTGGAATGCAAGGGCGGGGAAATTGGAGACCTGCGAGAAAATCCACCGACCAGCGGGGTCGTCCGGCACGATTACCACATGCGAAAATCCGGGAGTGACCCGGCCGGGGGTTGAACCCGGTTCGCCTTGGTGACGCGTCTCTAGATGTACATTTTTACAAACCGCTATCTCCACCAAATGTAGGTACGCCGAGAACGAGGTCATATTAGAATTGTGAAAATTTTATTGATCAAAAACATGACATGATCACACTCAGGAGAACACGTCTCAAGGTCGTCAATGGCGTGAGGAAAGACATGACCACGAACGCGAGTGCTTAGTATTTTATGTTGACCGAAACTACGGCGTCGTAAATGGTCAGAGATTACATATGAGTTCCTCTCTGACCCTAGCACGTTGCACTGACTTTATCATGGACGAAATATTTCTTGACGATTTTTTATAACGAGATTGACGCTGTTTCTGAGCCGTGTTGTCGCTAAGTTTTAATTGCCAGAAAGAAAGCGTCAAAATATCAATAATTTCTCTATGTAGATAACGAGAGGTAAACAAGATCAAACTTTTCCCTGCGAATTGAGAAAATGAAATATTTTCAGGAATAAATAAAAGCTGGTAAGGGCAGGCATGATTAATTTATTCTTTGGGTTGAAAAATGTTATTTTACTCATGCCAATTTTCAGGAGAATTCGAAACAATAATTAATATTGCCTTAAAAATAACACAGAACATCCAACTCGGTGATAAAAAACCGACTTGAGGAAAATTACAAGGCAGCAGACAAAAATAGCTAAGGATTGGTATCATAAAGTTTGCAACCCTGAAGAGACACAAAAGAGTTTGAGGCAACGAAAATGTTTACTACGTTTTTAAAAATTTATTGTGACAACAAATGCTATGTATGATAATTCATGCTAACACGACAATGAAATTTAACACAAAGTGCCTTATTTATGGCAGTGAAGAGGGAATATGGAAAAACATAAAGAAGACGAAGTGGAAAACAAATGGCTTAAATATTAGTAAATACATTCCCGTTTCCTATGAATATGCAAAACGTTTATGAATTAATGATACAAACGAAGTACAATATGAATGTTCACTTGAAATGCGTGGGAAAATTAACATACTAGGTCAAGCACTTACAACTAAATGCATGACATTTTTATGTCATAGTACAACTTTTTTAACGATTCGCTGAAAGCGAAAATACTGTAACACCCGGGAAGTGTAAATAAAAAAAAATACTAACCAGAGATAAAGATATCCTATAGTAGTTATGTGAAGGTATGGCAATAAATAAATAAATAAATATATTTATCCGTAAATACAAGGATTATATACAGAGCAATGTGTATAGTGATTTTCAAAGATTATAATGCACAAGGATAAAGAGAGAGATAAAAAATAACAATGCTGTTTAAGCGTAACAGAGAAAAAAACTAACTAAGTATGAAACAGCATATGCAGACAACAATTGCAAATGCCATAGCAATAACGAAATGACTTAAGAACAGAAGCTCAAAATACAGCTTAAAAAATATTATTTAACTTTGCTAAACAAATTTTGGATGGCAGGTGACAAGTGCACTTCAACGGGAAATTACGAAATAATCGTGAACTAAAACCAGACTAACCCCATTACAATTTGCCCATGCACACAGATTACGAGCAATGATTGCTATCTAGACGAAATCCATCAACTAAGCTATAAAAAATCCACACCGTGTAAGGTGCTTTTTTATTATTAGGATAAAATTTGGGAAGCAAATTTGCATGCGACAAAGCCCAAGTAAAATCCTTGCAAAACGAGGCAGCCAACAAATTTTTTCCCGTAAACTGGTAACAAATTAGATATTAAAGAGAGAAACCTTAACAATCTGTTTGACAACACCGGACATATTGCTTCCTGGCCAGTTCTGTCATACCACGAATATTGACTAATCCCAGAATAACGGATAAGCATTATTTACCTTGTACTGTGCACCAAAACCATCCCAGTAGGAATTTATAAACTTCTCCTGAGACATATGTATCCCGCATGATAATCAAAAGTTTTAAAGGGTGCCAGACACCAAAAAATTAGTAATTTTTTATTTGTACCAAATGTTGTTAAATTTTTTCCCATTGTATGTGATGCCATTTTCCTAGAATATAGCAATCCTGCAATTCATATATTTTAAATAATTTGATGTCAAATCCGCGATTTTCCTGTCTTGCTGCAGCCATAATAACAAAAACTAATCAAGTTGTATGAACGAAAAAAAATTACAAAGTTAACTGATTGTGTGGGTTACCACGTGATACATATTTAATCACTAAATAGAAACCATATTATACGGAAAAAAAAAATTTCATATTAAAAATTGTTTGCATATATTAAATTTTAAAAAAATGCATGAGCTGTTATTTGGTGATTGCATATATGTCAAGAAGTAGCCCACGGAATTAGTTTTGGATGTAATTTTTTTCATTTGTACAACTTAGTTAGTATTTATTATAATGGCTGCAGCAAAACATAACACATTTGAATTTTACATCAAATTATCAAAGAAATATAATGTGTAAATTATTTGTATTCAAGAAAATGTCATATACAATGCGTAAAACATGAAGAATATTTCATAAAACTATAAAATAATTAGCTTTTGGTTATCAAACGCCCTTAAAAGTGGAAATGAAAAGGATGATGATCGGAAAAGCATAGAATAATTACTAACAGAGTTGTCGGGTGTCTCCGAGTATTTTATGTGTCAAAATTGCTAACTGAAAGAGATGCGATGTACATGTAAGTAATATTGTGTAGAGTGCAAAGTTTCTAGAAGGAAATATTATTTATACAAGACTTATAATATATGAAACAGTTTAACTAACTTATTTTAAGAATACACAGTCACACAACATTTTCTGCACACGTAATTTTACATAGTTATATCCCATTATTACAATATTTTCATAACTCAGAGCAACTGATAGACGTCAGATTTTAGTCTGATAAACGATTTTTTTGTGAAATTATTATATTAATTAGAATGATCTCCAATTACTTTTAATGAAGTATAATGCTGATGTATAAAGTATAAAGCAATAAAGTTCTACAATCGATTGTACAATCGATTGTAGATCTTTATTGCTTTAATGGACCATATTAGTTCGTTGTAATAAAAATTTTATAACCATTCAAAAAAGAATAAAAGAGAGCCAACTACACGGAGGAAAGTTTCAAACGTCGAAAAAGTTTAGATTTACAAACGGCTTAAAACATAACTCTTAAAATATACATATATTATCTTATTTTATATCTTGTATTGTGTTTTGAAGATCTAATAATATTTAACGTGATGTTTGAGAAACTCGATGTTGTTAATTATGCTGCAAGCCTATTTGTAGTCCAAAAAATGAAGAAAGTTAAGTATTGCATTTATACTCTAAAGTAAGTGGTTTTCGAGCTGAACTTGTGTAGCTTTCTTTTGAGAACATGAACGAAAATTGGCGCTTATTTCGTCCATCTTCATTTTCTTTCTCTGGTCTTCTACCCACTCTCAAGGCGTCTTGCGAGTGTTTTCCAAGCCTGGCTTGCCGAGGCTGTAGAACTTCTTGATTTACGACCGAGTAAACAAACTTCTTCAGCATCAATTATTCATGACCTGTAAGTACAAGCGGACACATCAGCCCACTTTCAGCTCGATGTTTACTTTGCAGGTATACCAAATAAACAGAAAATTCCCTAGGTGCGATATTTACTTAGATGAAGCGCGTTTATCAAAACTGACTAACTGTAATAAATTACGTTTAATTCTAAATAACTGGGCTTTTATTGGCTGCCAAAATTTTCGGGAAATAAATTATTCACGTTGGTAACGAATTGTGGCAGTTCGGATCTCAGGAATTACTCGTAGCTAAACCTGTTAGCAATTTTAATGACGTAATAAGCTATGTCAGAGTCAAAAGTTTTTTTGAAGAAATTGTGGTTATTTAGTCGAATCTTGAATAGTATCTCATTGCGTAATTTCTGCAGATTTACTTCGGAATGAAGTAAATATTTTAAAATAAATTTTGTCAGCGAATCATTAAATAAATGCCAAACGATAAAGAGAAAAAAAAAATTTAAATTTTTGCTAAGTGCACACAAAATAATCGTTACATTGGCATATATATATAATACATACATATATATATATATATTCTAAGAAATTATTTGTAAATCTACCATAGCAGTGTAAACGTATGGTGACAAAACGCGAATGGTAAAATATTTTCCCATACATGCATGGTAACGTTCCAGTATTGTATAGTAGCAATGCTAAATATTCCCATATTTTCAGACTGACACGTAGTACAATTTCCATACACTGTATAGGTTAAAAACTTCTATTACAGTTTAGGAAGTTTACCAGAAAATCTTACAGTGTACATATGTACATACATAAGTGTATTTTATGGTGGATGAGGATCTTGTCTTTGTGTTTAATTTTCTCTTAAAGTTTTAATGTGGGGATCGGCTTGGCTTATGCCCCAAGCGGAACATTCATTTCTGAAAAAAAAATTGTTACAATTGGTTATGATGACGTGGGCAGATCTTAATTTGACAGCCTGCCTGAACGTACCACATCGCATATAACTGTTATCAGACGAGCGGGCAACAAATTCTACTGGGATGCTATTGCCCAAGCCTGCTGGTCGAAACACCAAAAATCCCCTCCGCCGAACGATGTAACATTGCATTCCCGTCAGTGTAACTCCAAAACGCGGCTTCCTAGCATATGTACATGTGTGTATTACTTTCTTTGTTGCTAATAATCTCTAGCACACGCTTGCGAAGTTTGGTGGTTTCGTCGCAGAACATACTGTTTGTTCAGTAACAACAAACTAAGCAAAATATATTTATTTTACACATATTTATATATCGCATTTACAATACGATGTTTGGTGATGTCAAGAAACTGAAATTATTTTATACATTTTCAGCATATTATATACTTATTCGTTGTGAAATAGAGCAATATTCTGGAAAATGTATGACAGCGGAGAATAAATGAGTTCTCAAAACGAAATCAAACGAACTATAGGAATTTTAAACAAATAATTTTTTTTGCGAAAATCCAAAAATTGAACCAAAGTAATACGTTAATAAAACATCTGAAAATATGCTTATATAATTAAAACGTTTGTAACTAAATTTTTGAAATTTTTTATGCGCTTCACTCTTATGCAAATTTACACTTTTAAGATATAATTAAAAGCCAAAAGTTTATCGTATTTTAAAGAAGTGTCGGATTTAAAAAATACTGCAAATACATTAGATGTAATGTTAATAAACACTTTAGCTAAAACTAATGTTGGTGTAGAAATAACTTTTTCTTTGTATTTTTTACGAATCGAGATTACAATTTAAATATCAGTTATTATTGCTAATAAACATAACGTTATTGTTTAAATGAGTTAATGTTTTAATAAAGTTGTGATCGATTTCGTGTCATAAAACCATAAAATATCCTTAAAATATTTTTAAAAAAAGTTGACTTTTGAACAGCTTAAAGACGTGTAACTGCTTACCCTGCATTTGCGCCAACTGTACTAGGAGTATATCGTACGGCGCCTCCGTTAAAAAAAAGGAATATATATATATAAATAAATAACGGAAGGGGAGTTTTTTCAAATGTGGAATTCAATAGCGCTCAGTTGATTTCACACGCACGGCATTCCACCATGGATTAGTAGACGTTGGCGTTAAATGGGGCTGACTTCCCTTCCACATATGGTGGGATATGATGGGGATGGAGCACAGACGGAATGAAAACGNGGGGGGGGGGGAGCTCTTCACACCGAGGCAGTGTTCGCCTTACTCATCCCGGTAAGATTCCTTGGGGGTCGAACCGTGTACCCCAACAGTGGGAGGTTATAGTCTACTGTGAGTCTAGTTATTGAAGTGATGGTCGGTAAACGACGGCTCCATATTCCTACAAGTTAGGTCATTTTGTTGACTTATGCGGACAGTGTTCTCGAGATGCATGCGGTAGTGTCATTAAAAAAAAACAATATAATTTGATAAATTGAGGCATAAGAGATTTTCTCTTTGTTTTAAGGGCTATTCTTGCGGCCCTGTAAAATATAGACGTATAATCGCTTTCGATAACTCGTGGCGTGATCGTACGGCGAGCCAAGTAATATAATGGTAGCCAACGCTCGTTCTCTTTGAAGAGGATCTTGTCGCACGAACAAGTGGCCTCTTGACATTTAAGAAAGTAGTCTAGTGTAGAGTTATTTCCATGGCAAAATATTTTCTGTTGACAATTATGGGGAGGTTGGCAGTCAGCTGAGTGTGTTTATGTAAGTATGATATGAGCTGGGGGAGACTCTACTGTATCCGTGGAAACAGCGGTAAATAGGACCGTCGTAACGGTACACTCGTTTGTGAGACAGACTGTACGTTTGCGCCCCTATTGCGTGTCTGGTGGAGGGGAGGGGGAGAAACGGTACGGATAATCCAACACGGATCGCAGGATCGGAGGCGCACTTTTCGGGAACAAATAACGATGCATATAACATCTTAAATTAATCAAAGTATTGTTGTTATAGACGTGCACAGTCGTCATCATTAGTGATGGTCCAGGTGTTCCCCCCCCCCCTCCTGGGGAAATTTTTTGATTTTATGTTTTAAAATAGGGATAATTACCATAAGCGGGTGTCACTTTGTGACAGGGTGGCTGAAGTTGTGACACAGATATTTTACACTGTTATTCAAATTTTCTTCCATTTTGCAGAGGTTGTTTCAAATGTTTAGTGATTAAATTGGTACCACTGAATATCTGAGACATCTCGTTCAAATAGGGGAGTATTTAAGTATAATATTCTGTGTCACAAGGGCACCCCACATTTGTCACAAAGTGACACCCGCATAGGGTACGCAAAATATGTGCCTAAATATGATATTATAAGAAGACGAAATTTCGCATTATTTCCTAAAATGTTCATGGAAAACTCGATTGTGAAAGACTAATTTGTATAAATTTGAAAAAAATTGAAGTGAATCAATTAATTAAACCAATAACTCGAATTAATTTTTTTGTCTATTCCTCAGAATGTCCTTTATAGACCAGTGACTTTATAGATATAGACTTAGGGATGCTGAAAATCCAGAATCTCTAAATAGTATAATACAAAGTCGCTTATCCGTGCCTGCCTGTGTATTCGCTCAGTACTTCTAAACTACTTGATGGATTGTGATGCGGGTTTCATCATTATTTAGAGAATTTATTGAGGAAGGTTTAATCTAAAATTCATTTATATTTATTTTAAGGATAGTAGAGAAATGTCGAACCGTTTGTAATCAAGTCGTAAAAAACCGCTTTTAGGGCGCTTACATGGCTTGCACTGACTAAACCATAAGATATACATGAAATTAATATAATACATAATTGTAGCTTTCACAAAGATCTATAAAGAAGTGCTGGATAGCATATGTTTATATTTTAAGGATGACCCACAGTAACCATTTTTTTCTTTCAAAGCATCGCTCTAAACACTAAGTTGTTACCGGGCGAAGCCGGGCTGGTTCGCTATTAATAAATAATTCTGGAAGACCACAATTTTAAATTAATAAATATGCTGGTTGCCAAGGTACACACGGCACACCCCGTGTATGCAGGTAGAATAAAAAATACGAATTGATTTATACTAATCGACAAAACTTAGTTTTATTAGTGAGTATTAATCAGTTGAATTAAATTAACGAACATCCGTTTCATTTACCCACAATATTTCACTGATTTGTTCTGACACATGATTATACCTATATCAAACGCCAAACTTTATAGTATAAAATTGTGGGAAAAAAACTATGCCTTAAAATATTTAATCAACACTTTATTTAACAAAAATAATATCGGGAATTACGAGATGTACATTAAATTAAATACCAAAATTATGCTAAAAGAATTATTATTAACAAAAAATTNTTTTTTTTTTTTTTTTTTTTTTTTTTTTTTTTTTTTTTTTTTTTTTTTTTAGAAAAATAATGGTTTGCAACCATGGAAGTTATAATTAAGTATTAGGAATATATTTTAATTCGCAAAAAGGAAGAGTAGTACAAATATTAATTTTTGATTTGTTAATGCATTTATTTAATTACATGTGTTTGCCATTTTGGTAAGTTCTATTTAACGTAAAATAATTTATATATATATATATATATATATATATACATTCATACATGTACTCACACATTCGCGGGTGGAAAAATCTATTTGCGTAGTACCATGTCCCAGGCAGTGCGTATATTTTAACCTGTCGGTAGCGGGAAGCAGAATTCGAATTCCTAACTTCTTTTCATCTCCTCGAGTTCGTGTCGCAGACGTCTCCAGCTTCCCAACTTAACTTCCCCTTCGCCCAGAAAGTTGGACGTACAGACGTTGGCGTTCAGAAGTTCAAAAGGACACGCTCCTACGCGACTCATCAAAGTTTCTTCTTTGGCATTGTAAGGATGTTGAGGAGGAAGGGGGGGGGNGAAGGTTGCAACCGCCCTTGTTAAGGGCTTTGTTTACAACCTGGTGTGATGTGGGGGTGCGGGGGATGCGAATAAATCCTGAGGGCCACTTACGAGGGTGCTCCACACTCGCCCCTTCTCGCCCACCCCCCCCTGCCTTTTGTCACGTTTAGTACTGTTGCCTGGTTTGAAAGCAGTGAGAATGTGGTATAGGTTGTTCACAGTAAACCGAGAACTTTTGAAAGCCCTGATTCAGGTCTACTTGTTTGCACATTGTGTATTAATCCACCATATGTGAAATTAACATTGGCAAGCGCATGACCACTTTATTCACACGTCCGTCAAGTGAAACTGTAAATTCATCATATATACACATATACATATATATTACGTATTTGCTAATTTTGCACTTATATGTATTAAAAGAACAGAAAGTAAAATAAATAATTTCAGTATTCACCAATGTCTACCTAACACTTTTAATTCTACGTCAAGACTTTCTGTCCCTCGTTGGCAGCTTTAATAGGCGCATGCCATTCTGTAAGCCCGTAGAAATGCACAGTGACCTTTTTCAATGGTTGATTGGAAAAGTGCTTACTTTACCTTGAACAGCCTATATAGGGAAATACTTGTTAAGGCCCCCGTCTGCCTGGCACCTGAAATGCGTTGCAGAGGGATTTGAAATACATACTCGGTTTTTCTGATCTACGAAAAGAACACACACGCCAGACGAGGGCTGTCGAGTGCTTTCAAGACATTACAAGCACCATTTCATAGCTCTCCGAATTGGCTATAAATGGGTTTTTGAAAGTGCAGTGTCTCAAGACATACGCGTCAGATACACACAAAACTACTCAATGACCCTGCATTGAACCTTGCTGCAGACATTTACCAATAAAATATTAGGGTCACCGCTGAAAATCCCGCAGGTGCACGCATAGCGACGAAAACACTGCGCGCCAGTTGAGAGCCTTGCTCTTAGCGGTGATGGCGTACTTGATGGGCGTGGCAATGTCGCCCTTATCGCTTCCGCGCTTCTCGGTCTCAAACGCGGAAAAAAGCGCTAGGTGGGTGGGAGACTTATTGAAATTCAGTTTTTTGGTTTTCCTGTTATATATATCATGTATATATATATCACGAAGGGCATTTTTAAGCATAATTAAATAAACAATCAGTGAACAACTAATTGTTATATTTGCATTGATACAGAGCTTGAGAGTATAATTTCTCAAACTTTTTTTTGGTTTTCAAATTGGCTTCAAAAAACCGAATGTCATTAACACGTATTTCCCTATACCAAATTCTCACTGCTTCCAAACCAGGTAACAGTGTTAAGTCTCGGCTTCACCAATTTTGCAGAAATTCTTCGTTTTCAGGTCATAATTTTTTATTCATAGTATGTAATTACTGATAATATGCGATAATAGCAAATTTACGTTTTACGAGTTGTTTAATATTTTTGTGGGTCATTTTAGTTGCGTGTTATCTGCTTTTNGAGAGTATATATATATATATATATATATATATATATATATATATATATACACACATTATTAATAAGTTCTTGACATTCTACAACAAGCAGATAACACACACTTACAATTAAGCATGAAAATATTAAACAACTCGCAAAATGTAAATTTTTTATCATCGTACATTGCATTAATTACCATGAATCCGAAATTACGACGTGAAAACGAGTAATTTCTGCAAAACTGGTGAAACCGAGCCTTAAGGGGGTTGGTGGTGGTAGTCAGGGTGAGTAGTCCGTTAATGGTAAAAAGGGGGGGGGGTACATATAACATAACGTCCTTACGGACGCGCGTAGCTCGCACCATTAAGGGTGATAAACTGCAAAAAATTTAATATTTTATAATTCTACAAACATTGTTCATATTGTACGCATTGTATGTGATGGCATTTTCCTTGAATAAAAAATATTTACTATTTATATTTTTGAATAATTTGACATCAAATACAAAATTCTCAGGTTTGTTGCAGCCATTATAACAAATACTAAATATGTCGCGCAGACGAAAAAAATTTAAAACTTAAAACTAATGCCGTGGGCTACTGCTTGACATATGTGTAATAACCAAATAACATTTCATTCATGAAAAAAAAAAAAAACGTTAAAAAATGCAAAAAAAAAAAAATCTTTATATTGAACTTTTTTTCTGTATATATATGGTTTGTTAGTTGGTGATTTGCATATGTGCCACGCAGTAGCGCAAAGAATTCGTTTACTTTTTAAATTTTTTATCTGTTCAACTTAGTTAGTATTTGTTATAATGGCTGCAAAAAAAAAAAAACAGAAGAATTTTGTATTTTCCATCAAATCATTTTAAAAAAATATGAAGTGTAAAATTTTTTTATTCTAGGAAAATATTATTACACACAATGCATTCATAATTAAACGATTAATGAAATAATGAATTTTTCGGGGTCCAACACCTTTAGCCACTCCACGACAGCCGCAGGCACATTTCTCGTGGCGGTTAAACCAGAACATGGTCGGCGAGGGAGCGGACGGCTGATAACGCATGCATGACTACCCTGACGTAGCTCCGGCGTGAATTATGGAATGCAGAGGGTCGACGCCCCCCCTCCCCCGCTCCTCATCATACATGGGGTTTTCACGAAAGGACGCGCCCGATTTTCGCGGAAACGCCAGATAAAAACTAGTCGGGCTGGGAAGTAAGCATTTACAGCCGTCGAAATCTGCAAGGACAACGAACCAGTGATGCAATAAATGAGATATCCATTTGATATTTATGTACTCACTATCTAACGTCGTTCAATATACTTTTTTAAAACTCTCCTTTAATGGTTTTTATTTGAATTTGATACTTTGTGTTGCTATTTACGTTCGTCTTTCACGGGGCCGCGGTGGTTGAGTGGTTAGCCTGCTCTCCTCCCACCAAGGCAAAACCGGGTTCAATCCCCGGCCGGGTCACTCCGGATTTTTCGTGTAAATCGTACTGGACGATGCCACTAGTAGGCGGGTTTTCTCGGGGTCTCCCATTCCGGCACTGTTCCATTCTCACCTTGCTACACTTTAATCGGCGACCCGAAACTCTTCATTCACTTTTATCTTTTGCATATATTTTAAAATTCTAAAAATACATTTTTTTTGTATATATTTTACTTATTTTAATAAATAAATTTATTTTTGACTTGTCTTAATTAACGATTTTTTAATTGAAATTATAAAAATCACAGTTTATATCTAATATCCGGAAAATAGTAGTCAAATAGAAAGAACAATTTGTAACGTTACTTTCATACCAATATGAGTAATCCTCGTTCGGATCATACCTCCATCCTCAAATAACAGATTTATATAGGCCACCGCTCAGAAAATCTGCACGTTGAACCAGGCAAATCTTAAATTGCATATAGTTGCCACTTCGTCTTTCTACCTAAGAATTTTTGACATTTTATTCTTAACCTTTCTTAGGTTTTCTCGTATATCACCTACCAAAGCACTTTCTGATTTAGCGAAGTCCTATTCGAACATGATGAAATTTCCAAATCGCTTCACCTTATCATTGAAATGTTTTTTTATTATGATTAATTATAAGAAATATGTATTACTTCTTTTCTTGCAATGTTCAGTCTCTTCCACGATTCAAACCTTTGCTGAGAAATTTACTCTAAAAAAACCTTGTTTCTTCGTGTTTGTTTTTTAGTACGTGCCTGATATATGTTTAAAATATTTCTAACTGGCTTATTATTCAATTAAAATTAAGAAAAAACTGGATTTTGGTATCGCTTGTATCGTCCTCGAAGATCTGCTTCACAGAATTGTGATAAATGTAAAATTATCATCGATTACTTCTTTCACTGAGTGCCTGTATAGAGTAGGAATACTGTACTTTACCAAATTATAGTGATTATACATTTTATATGCTGACTGCTTAAAATGCTGATTGATGCAAGGCACCGCATCCTATACACCGATCAAAACAATGGACTTCTGATGCCCGAAAATGGCTGATTTTCAAATGCTTCCTTTTAGTATTATCACCTGTGATACTTATAAATGTATCGAAATGTATCTCTCTGGGCAAATGGAACAAGAAAAACAGTCTGACTTAAAAGTGTAATACACTCTTAACTAGAATTAGTGAATATTCAGTGATTGACAATGAATTTTCACTGAACCAATGAGTTAAAACCACTCCGTCCAGAATCAGTGGAAAACTACTTATTACATAAGTGAAATAAATCAACTCATTGAAACAGTGATATATAAGATAATTCAACTGATTACAAAGTGAACGTAAATGGTTTCAAAGAGTTGCTTCAACAGTCAAAACTGCAATTTTCACGACCAATCTGCCTTTCTTGTCACTGTTTTAGAAGTGAATAGTAACTTTTACTAAAGGTTGGTTGAGTAGAAGAAACAGTAATTTCTCCTGATAAATTAGCGGTATAATCATTAATTTACTAGTGAATAGTAACTTTTCAACACAGTTCATTCTGCTGAAAGAACAGTCACTTTTGCAGATAAATTAGTAGTGGAAATCATTAATTCATTGGTAAATAGTAACTTTTTAAAACTATTTAATCAGATGACAGAACAGCAACTTCTGCAGAAAAATTTAGTGAATAGCAACTTTTAAAACTGTTTATTTAACTGAAGTAACAGCAATTTCTGCTGCTAAATTAATGGAGTGAACACTAATATATAAGTGAAAAATTATTTTCAACAGAGTTAATTTAGCTGACAGAACAGTAACTTCTTCAGATAATTAACAGCGTAATCAAATATTCATTAGTAAACAATAACGTCTAAAACAGTTTATGCATATAAAATAACAGGAGTTTCTGCTGCTGAATTAATGGCTTTGATCACTAATTTATTAGTGAATGGTAACTTTCCAACACAGTTCGTTCAGCTGAAAGAATAGTAACTTATGCAGATAAATTAGTAGTGGAAATCACTAACTCATTAGTGAATAGTAACTTTTTATAATTGTGAATTCAGCTGACAGAACAATAACTTTTGCAGAAAAATTAGTAGTGTAATCACTAATTCGCTAGTGAATGGCAACATTAGAAACAGTTTATTCAACTGATAGAACAGTAATTTCTGCTGATAAAGCGGTTGTCTCGGCACTGATTTATTAGTGAAGAGGAACTTTCGCAAAGAGTTTATTCAACAGAAAGAATACAAATTTCTGCCAATAACTTAGTAGCTCACAAACTCGTTTGTAAAAAGAAACTTTTAAAACTAGTCAGTACAGCTGAAAGATGAGTAATTTCTGGTGGTAAATCAGTAGTATAATTAAGGCACCCGTCTACCTGGCACTTGAACTGCGTTGCAGAGTGTTCCAAATACACGTTTTTCAACGTAACTATTAAGCGTGCGTCCAACGTGTTGATCTACGAAAAGAACACACACTTCAGACGAGAGCTGTTAAGTACTTTCAAAATATCACGTACGTTAGAAACATCAATTCAGAGTACTCAAAAACCGCAAAAACGGCCTTTCCCAGGCGCTGTAGCTCAAAATGCATGCATCAGATACATACAAAACTACTATAGGGGCCTGCATTGAACCTTCCTAAAGACTTCCCACTAATAAAATTATATGGTCAAAGCTGAAAGTCCCACAGGTACACGCAGCACGACGAGAACACTGCACGCCAGTTCAGAGCCTTGCGATTAGCGGCGATGGCGTACTTGATGCGCGTGGCAGTGTCGCCCTTATCGCTCCCGCGCTTCTCGGCCTAAACGTGGGAAAAAGTTCCAGGTATACGGGGGCCTTAATGATTTATTAGCAAATAGTTACTACTTGTTAAGCAGGAAAACTTATTAACAGGGAACTTCTGCAAAGGGCATTACTGTATTAGTGTATAGCAAAATTTACAAAAGTTTGCTCAACTTAGAAAAGAATTTCAGTTTTTAAATCTGCGTTGCAATCACCAATTTATTAATGGAAACCAATGTTTACAAATATGTCCTAATAGAAAGTACAGTGATTCCTCTTATGTGTGTAAAATCAGCATTTATCCTCCTTAAGTAACTTTACATTTACAAATAGTTTCTTCAGCAGTGTATATGCAATTACGTATCAAAAGATGAAAATTTAACTGATTACATTTCAATAGCATTTGATACGAGACTAGATTCGTAAATTATCGAGACCATCACGCACAGCAGTAATCATATATAGCAGTTAACTAATATAATTATTTCCATATAACTATATAACATTTTTATAAAGATAGATATAAAAACCACAAAATCTATACAAATATCCAAACCCATGTGCTAATCCATGCATTCTTACAGTAGCTACACGTCCGCGGTAATTGTAATTTTTGAAAAATTGCATTCCAATTACAAAACTATTTATAATTCCTAAGGAGGAAGGGGTGAAATGAAAAAGAGTTTCAGTTCCCACCTAAAGGCAGGGTCTGAGGATGCAATGAAAGGATAAACAAAAATAAAGTAACAACTTTTTATAAAAATTTGATTTTTTTTATTTCTGATAATTTTTTTTACATTATTTAGTTTGGGACATGGGTGGGAGAAGGGTATAGCGTTATTATAAAAATTGCACACTATATAAAAACATTTTTTAGAGGTTACTGTCCCCAAAAATCTAACTACAGTAGAATATTTTCAAAATAATATTTATATTATAGGAGGTGGAAAAATGAAACAACACATGAACGTTTACAGGTCTACATTTAAAAGAAAAAACAGATATTTACACACCATTACAGCTTCTCTACAGTTGCTATTGACAAAATCACAAATCTATATGAGAAATTGTAGCATTAAGTGTCATATTGAAATAGTTCCCTTTCACAATGAAAAACAATACATATATATTTACAGCTTCTTATTTATAAAATAATGTTGTTCACAAACCATTTCAACTTCCATTTAGTTGACACTGACTTAATCACAACTCTAAAAGAGAAATATTTGCATTAAGTAACGTATTTAAATTATTTCCTTTCTCATCGGGAAAGCAGTAAAAAAAATATATATAAAATTGTAAAATGATAGCAAAGACTTCGAGAATGCCACGTTGTACACACATTGCAACTAGAAAGGGGTGTTACAAAAGCTACAAAATGCTTGCTCCAGTTCCCATGCAAATTACATGACTCTCTCCCACTACAAAAAACTTGTTTACAGGCTCCTGCCTGACACACACCTGCCTGATACACAACAAGTACGGCTGTACTCTGCCTGACACAGAAGTACGGCTGTATTCTGCCTGATACACAAGAAGGCTGTATCCTGCCTGACACACAAGTACGGCTCTATCCTGTCTAATACACAAAAAGGCTGTATCCTGCCTGACACACAAGTAGGCTGTATCCTGCCAGTCACAAAAGTAAGGCTGTATCCTGCTTGATACACAAGTACGTCTGTATCCTGCCTGACACACAAGTACGGGTGTATTCTGCCTGACACACAAGTACGGGTGTATTCTGCCTGACGCGCAAGTACAGCTGTATCCTGCCTGACACACAAGTAGGCTGTATCCTGCCAGTCACAAAAGTAAGGCTGTATTCTGCCAGTCACAAAAGTAAGGCTGTATTCTGCCTGACACACAAGTACGGCTGTATCCTGCCTGACACAGAACAAGNTCTGCCAGTCACAAAAGTAAGGCTGTATTCTGCCTGACACACAAGTACGGCTGTATCCTGCCTGACACAGAACAAGTACGGCTGTATTCTTCCTGACACACAAGTACGGCTGTATCCTGCCTGACATACAAGTACCGCTGTATCCTGCCTGACACACAAGTACGGCTGCATTCTGCTTGATACACAAGTACGTCTGTATCCTGCCTGACACAAAAGTACGGCTGTATGCATTTTCTGGTGCTCTGCCACCTTTATGAAATATAGACTTCCAAATCTGTTCCTGTCTGCAAAATTTACAATTCAATTAAAAGTTGAAATGAAAATACTTTAACTCACATCGTCCACAAACTCACAGACAAAAATAAACTCAATGTACATTACTGTAGTAATAACATGCCTACAGTAGTAGGCACCATCTAGAGTGATCATCTTTTTATATAAAAATATTTCATCAAAAAGGGTTGCTACAAGATTCTCAAATAAGAATCCTCTGACCTTTTCCTTTTTTTCAGGTTAAACAATACTTTTTTCATTGAACGAACACAATTATTATTATTGCTATCTAACTTTAGTTACAAATCAAACTTTTTTAAATATTTTATAATTGCTTGCAGAGCAAAGCAAGTGTGTTTATATAATACATACTTTTACTATAACACAAATACCTACTACAGTGCAACCTTGCAACTGCGAGAAGTGCCATTATGTTCTTATAAAATCGTATTTAGGCGATTTTGACAATAAAGGGGCATAATATATGGTTTTTATGATATGTGTGTAGGTGTGTGTAGTTTTGTGTGTGTGTGAAGTAAACTCATATTGGTCGCGCGTGTGCCATTTTCCCAATCAATTAATTTTTTTTGGACGGTCCCAACAAACATCCTATTTAAACAATGTAAAAAAATCTTACATGCAATGCCACTGAAACCATCAATTTACCGCATCCATCTGTCAAATATTCTGTATGAAAGCCAAAATTTATTCACAACAATCATTTAGATGTGAAATATCTACCTCAAAACTGGTAGTAAGAATCTAAATTATTTTGTTCCAAGGGCATGTAAACAGACACTCCCTAACCTAAAATGCATGTTTAACATACCTGCTGCCACGAGTCGTTATGATTTTTTTGAACGGCCTAATTTTTATTTTTTAAGTGTTCTTTCTCTACATACGTAAAGCACCAATGTAACGAATTTCATATAAACAAACTATTGTTATTTTGGTTGCGGCAAAAGCCCATGCAAAATAATGAGTTGTGGTTTCAATTTATAATTTCGTAACTACTTTAGGCATATCATGAAACATTTTATGCTAGCTGACACATTATTTTATGAATCTGAACTAACGTCAGAAATTGGGAAATATTTTGTTTCAAAGTAACACAAAATTTAACAAAATGTCGTAATGTTTACTAAAAAAACATGTCACAGTCTAGCAATTCCATAAATGATATAGTGACTTGAGATGGTGAAACCATGGCACTGTGGCACGCAAAATAGGATTGTAAACACAATACATATAGCGCTTGTGGTGCGTTGGGCGTGCGAACTACATATTGTCAAGAAATGAGCGCATTTTCTTGTTTATAACATCGATGGTATGCTGTTCTTTGTTTACTGGCTGCATACAGGTAAGGAGAATGCCCGGTTCACATGTATGCCGATCACGCAGAATAGACGTAGCGAAAAACTAGAACAGCCAATCAGCAGCCGTCCTCAGTTTCCGCGTGAGTCGCCCAGAAAAATTGAGCTCAGCAGACTTCGCCAATATTTACCAGAAGTCAGTTACTAATTTCTTGGATAACCAACGTATATAGATGTAAATGTGCAGATTAATTGAATGTAAATATTTATAATGGAATACGTGAATATGGTCGTTAATTTTATTCAAAAATTTTATTAAATAAAAATAGTTTGAAAATGAACAGAAAGGTAGCACTAAAAAGTAAAATATTTTTGTATGTAAAAATAGAATTACAATCTTTGGAAAATCATTTAGTAAATAAATCGCACTATAATGTAATTAATAAACTAGAGTAGAAAGACGACAGCATCTAGTCTGTTATCTATAATTGGTTTTAGAATCTTGGCGTTAAAAATCACGAATTCAACAGCAAAATGGCTACGCACAAAACCTGCCTACATGTGAACAGCCATCGGTCCTGTCTGCTCTGTCTTGTTTGGCATGATCGGCGTAAATGTGAATCCAGCTTGAAGGTGTATTCACGACCAAAAATATCTCAATTGTTCCCTGCAGTGAAAATGCCTGCAAGTTATCATAATCTTGTCACAACGTATCTGTCTCATATTTTCATATTTCATGGAAAAATTATTATATATGTTTATATATACAAGTTGCATTATTGATTAATGGTTAAATTATTTTGGATCATAAACAGAAAATCATCTTTTATACATTATATACATGAAGTTGCAAGTATTATTTGTTTGGGAATATTTTCTTGTATAATCAGCGAAATTATAGTTATTTCTGTGATATAAAACAGAAATTAAATATTTATTAGCAGCTAATAGCTTTCGAAACTATTCGCATGTTATTCGAAAATTGTACTATTCTACATGCTGACAAGAGCGTGGAACGAGTTTCATTATCGCGCAGATGTCGTTCGGGCCGCTCGTGGTGGTCACATTGAACATTTATGAATGTATGGTAAAAAAACTTCGCGGTTGCACGGTTCATTTTATTGGTCAATCAAGGATGTAGGTTGTTTGGTTATGACCTTCAAAGACCTTCAAAGTTGGGGTATCTTTTATACTCACTCTGCACATAATAAACTACAGAACTGCCATTAATAAACTTGTTGTTGGTTTACGAAACTAGCTAACGTCGACGTCACAGTTACACTGTTAATTAAATTCACCACACAGATAACTGATACCTCCGGATCTGCATCATATCTCATTAATCAATAGCATCACAAATTCGTTTGGTAATGTTCCAACATACAATTTCAAAACATTTACAACCTCAAAGCATCATTCCTGAGCTTCTGCAAACAACATTGGTCGTGGCAACTCAACCAATTTATTTATTTACTCCTCTTGACAAGATCACTTATTTCACTAGCGTTCTATATTATTAAACGTTAGTGTGATCTGAAATAATGCTTTATTACCTTCTGTTCTAGGTATGTTCAATTGGTACCTACGATTCAGAGGCGATATATATACAATACAGAGGTCGAAGAAACGCGCATGCGCGCGGAGTAATAACCGTTGAACAACCACAAGCGCATGCGCTGTATAAAAATAGATTTTAGGACCACGGCCAGATGGTTTCTCTTTCGCGGAGCTTTTTATTATTTAATTGAGAACACGATTTGTGTATGTATTTTATAGAATGAATTTGTTCAAGTATGGTAGAAACAAGTTAAAATTTCTACAAAACAGCCAACATTTAATTTTTAAAATCTCACCTAACGAAACTGCTATTTTAAAATTACAGATTGATCAGAAATTATTGTACTAATACAAAAGTGAAAATTTTAAACTTATTCGATGTGTAATCGAATGTGTTATTTTCTCACTTTTAAATCAGTTAATTAGCAAAAAACAATGGTTCCCGGCCAGTGGAAAACCTTGGAACTTATTGAATCAGTGAAAAATCCACTGTTTCTAGTTTAGAGTTTACGTTTAGGATATTTCAGTGTTCCTTATGACAGCATTCACTGTGTAAGAATACGTTCTCCTTAGCTTCACCTTGGTAACACGGACTGTGATTCTCCAAGCTACATATTAGATAATGTTAAAAATATCTTAGCAAGAGTTCAAGTTTTTTTTTCCCTTTGTCAAGTTAAGGAAATGTTTCTGATTGTTCGGAGTGCAACATAAAGTAATGGATTCGGTGGCTCGGGGGTTATTCACTAACAACCCAACGCTAAGGTCCTTGGCTAGATCCTTGATACCAGCAGACGAGAACTTAAGCGGAATCCTCACGAGGGGATTGGGTTGGACACTGCCATGTGTCTGGCGTGGCGCGTATTTGAAAATTTTTCTTCAGGATTCCTCGTCGCTGGAATTCCCAAACCATCTTTGCTGACAACGAATTTAAAATAATATACCGCTAGCTGCAACACCGCGTGTTTCATCGCATCTAAAAACATTACTTTAGTAACTTGCGGTTGTAATGAAGGGATCAACATTGGTTAATTTTTCACTGTTACCTAGTGACTGTCGTCACATTAAAAATAATTTCTTTTATGAACTTCCTTAATTGCAGAAGACGCTTTTGACTTACTTACAGTATGTAAAAGTAAAATACACTTATCTTAAACGTCACGTTGTAGCATATTCGCGGTTTCTTCAAACTTTTTAAATCAAACTTTTGAAAAATTACCATATCTATGACGTGTTTAGTTGTTTCCTAAATATGCCGCTTATCACAGCCGTCTTATACTTCTGTTACTATAAAATTATCTAGCTTTGTTTTAAATTGAATTGTGAATTTGATTTATAATTAGTATGAATAAAAACGGAGAGACAATAGGTGTGTTGGTAATGCCTAGTAAGAAATAGTTCTAATGCAAAATATTATTGAAGTGAGTGCGCACGAATGTGGTGCATTGACCCTTTGGTGTAATTTTCAAGACTTGGATAAGCTTTGTTTGCACGAGACGGAGGAATGTTCTAGAAGTAGAACATAAGCAGGGCTTCGGAAAAGTTGGAACTAACCATGGACTCTATGCAAAGTGGGGATCTTCACTACTCGTTTGAATGAGTTAGTGAAGAGATTTGGGCGGCTTTTAACAGCGAGGTCTTGATAGCCGATGAGGAAGACTGAGGTGAGTATGGAGCAGCACCTGAACGAAAGTGCGGGGGAAAACTGGAGATCCCCGAGAAAACCCGCCAACCAGCGGCATCGTCCGACGCGATTCCCACGTGCGAAAATCCGGGAGTGACCCGGCCGAGGATCGAACCCGGTTTGACTTGGTGGTGTCTTCTCGGTCTCCGCAATAAGCGAGGTCCTTTGCCGTTGGTCATTAGACGCATAGTCGCACGGCATGAGCACGAATGTTTTTCTTCGCAGTAGGCCGAGAGGTAGTAACAAGAGTGAGGCTGTGAGGAAGGAAATTACAACCAAATCTTGACAAGTTAGTAAAATTTATCTAAACTATCACCATAATACCATTAATTGCTTTATTTGGTTTGGTTGCACAGCCACGTGTTTGGTAAAAGCAATACGTTTAAAGTTCCCACCCTTATCACCATTGGTATCCTCCAACAGTATAGGAGTCAATATTCTTCATCTGGCCACTAGGAGAGCGATGAATTCGATTTCCGACTTCAGCATGAGTGCACGTAAAATTTCAGAATTTTGGTTGAGTTAGTATGCTAGCCGAAGTTATGAATGCCTTCTTTGCATTCAGTACTGTGAATTGATTAGCATAAATTATCAGCAGCAGCTGGCCACATTTCTCGTATTTCAGTTTTTTTAAATATATGCAGTAGGGATCAGTTTGTTCACACCGAACAGTCAGTGCAATAGTAGTGTTACGCGAACATAACAAACGTGGTCACAAAAGCGAAGATAATTCCTTAAAAATATCTTTCATCTCGTGCACAAAAAGCTATGTCTGTAAATTGCCGCGTGGTGTTGGTTGCCCAATCGCAGGCATTACATTAACGCTTTAGAAAATATAATCGTAGACGTTTAAAATTCTAGCGATGACAAAAACTTTGTCTTTATTTTCTTATGTTTATAACATTGATTAGCAACCTGACTTTAAGGTAACAAGAACTCTTCTTAGTTACATGCTGCTAAGAATTTGCATGAGCCCGTCCCGCAATTTTAATTCACAAACTACAATTTCAGATCTATGTAAATCTTATTACGGAAAACTTAAATCTTTTGGGATATCAGTTAAAAATTCTATATGTTAATAATTTTTCAGTACAATTTTTGTTTTAACATGTCAGTGAGATTTAACTAGCAAGTTAACGATAATGTTTCTGAATTAATGCACGCAAGGCATACAAATATTTGGCGCAAAATATTTTATCCAAAGCTTTCATAATGCAGTAAGAATCATTCACCTTTGTGACACAGCCAATTTTCATTCATTATAATCCGTCTCTAGAGGCCAAATTTATAGCTATCTTTATAACGTACTTAAAATTCACCTGTATGTCATTTACAAATTAAATTCAATTTGTTTTAATATTTCTTCAGGTGGCGTAGTCGGGTGGTATTTTAAAAACGCCCCTGTCCAGCAGAAAACTTCAGACATTAGCAGTAATTATAGCTGCCGCTTTCTATAACGCAGTCTGTGCAAGCTTATTTTCTCTTTCGCCTGGCGGAAGGCAACGCGCATCCGGATAAGGCGTGGGATTCGAACAGCTTCGCCAAATGGATCGTGCGCCCGCCCATTGATTCAGCACGGCTGGAAAACTCTTCCGAAGCGCACGTGTCCCTGAACAGTTCACTTGTTTTAATTAACTTCGTGGCTAGCGGTTTATTTTCTGCCAGAGCATGGAGGGGGTGGGGGGGGATCGGAGGCTTGTTATTATGTCACGCCGACCAAATTAAATTAGCCTGAGATAAAGAAGGCGGGATTGGCGCGGAAGAGCACCAGGGGGTTGGAATTCACACCCCCCGGGCCAGTGTGTGATGGCGGTCTACTTTTGAAGTCGAGCCGATCCATTCACAGAGCCGCCGATACAGTCACATCGGCCGCAGTGATACGCAGAACATATGAAAGGTGGAGTCTTAAGAGTTCCCACAAGAGCGCACTGTAGAATTGGTTATTTATTATTTCAAGAAAAATCACTGGAAACCCTGTTGGGGAAAAAAAGTTTTGCAAGAGTGCAAAATGTTTTCTTCTAATTAATGATATATGTTTATTTGAAACATTACAGTTTAAAGGCTTGTGTTTCAACTTTCTTTATTGACAATAGGAAAAAAAAATTATTTAGCTGTGCTCTCGAAAACAGCCGTGGCTATTAAATGAGGAAAAATTGTAGTGGGGGTGAAGAGATTTGGACGGCTCTTAACAACGCAGTCTTTAAGCCGATGAGGGTGAAGCGAGATGGAAATGAACTGGCGCCAGAATGTAAGAGTGGGGGAAACGGAATATCCCCAAGAAAACCCTACGACCGGCGGCATCAACCGGCACGAATTATATTGTGCAGGCTATTACGAAAAGTACTTGAGAAAAAACAATGAAAATTTGTAAAGTAATTACTTAAACCAATATATTAGATAACGTAAACGTTTCCTACTTGGTACCCACTTTCATCGTTTAATAAATACGGTTGGTACGCTGATTTTGTAAGTATATCTATGTGCCATACAAAGTATTATTTGTATTTGATAGCAGAATAAGAGAAACAGAAAAAAAAAACGAACAAAAAAAACTGCATCTCTTGCCTTTTTGGGCGAATTCTTACATTTGGTTTGTTTCATTACTAATTTTGGTTTAAGTAATTTAAATATAAATTTTTGTTTTTCTGACTTAAGTACATTTCATAATATTTATCATATTATACTTTTCGCCCTCCACTTTTCAGAGGTTCTATGCCCCTTTATATTTGAAACCGACAATGGGTGTCGCAAAAAATACTGTAATTTTTTCGTGACGAATAACCTGTCCGAGTTTGCACACATATTTCTGAATCACGTTGTATACCGTATGCTAACGTCGGCAAGAAGAATAACACGTAACGTCTTGGGAAGAATTGAGGTTTGTCATTGAGAGGAGTACTGTATTTCAGAATTAAACTAAAAGTTGGCAAGTTAATATCACATGTATAGTTAAAGTTTTATAATAGCAAGATATTAATTTTTTAATGAATTTTCACATCGGTACAGCAGTTATTGTCATTAAATACCTACAAAATATCTATCCATTCTGCTCGGGTAACTAAAAACATTTTTGGACACGGGAGATAGCCTACACAACGCATAAACGCGTGTACTGTGCCTATCTTACCAAAGAATGTAAGGTAAATAATGTCAATGAAGATTTACATATTTCAATGAACGTTATAAAGAAGAAATTACCATTATTTATCAATAAATTTACATTAATTTAATAGAAAATTATTCTTATTAAACTCATTTGATTACTTCAAGTGAAATAGTTCCCAAAAAATGGACTTATTAGTAACTTTGGCCTCACGATTAGAAGTGATTACTGGCATGTACGAACTTTTTTTTTATATGTTAAAAATACGGCTCTTGTAACTTAACAAAGAAAAAAAAATTAAAAAAGGTTATTATTGTATTTTTACAAAGGTTTGTAAATGTATAAAAAAATTCTTAGTGTAATTTCCAAAAAAGAGTTTACTGTGTGGAACGTGCTTTAAACTCTCATTATTTCTCACATGATTCAACTGAGCTTATGCACTCTTTGCTCACAATCTCACAATGCGGAGAAAAACTGAAAACAGTTTCACTGAGTCAGCTTTGAAGTAAACCTAAAATGCTTTGCACAAAAAAAAATTGCAAAATCTTTGCTAAAAAATTTTGTAGGGCTAGCAGTAAAATTTCTTCGTTTTACTATAGAAATCTGTATATTTGTGTGTGATGACTTGGAAACGTATATTTCTGCAAATTGATTTTGCTGATTAATAAAATGATTAATAAAATAAAAACGTTCTCGGTAATTTTAGATTCAGATAACAAAGTAAAAGTCTTTACACAATTTGTATTGTATTCGCAGGTCAGAAATTATAATATGGATGAAACGGATGGTCAGTATGACAGATTCACGTGCCGTTTTTACAAACTATGGATGGGCTTCCGAGATATTCTTAGCCTTTTAGTAATTTCCAGTGTCAAAATCACTATTTTCCGTATCGACACATTTGCTTCTCATGTGAATATACAAATATAACAAGATTGCAGGAAATATTTCGTGTGCTTGTTCAATGAGAGGCCCGAACGACATCTACGCGATAATCAAACTCGTTCCACGCTTTTGTCAGCATGTCCGGTGTAACGGTTTGAATGGGGTTCATAACTCTCGGTTTGTGTAGGTGAGGGGGTAACGAGCTCGCATTCGACACGTCAATGTGAAGGGGAGGGTCTGATGTTTCCTTTATGGTACACCACCCCATTGGCACCTAGCTGTTCGCGGATACCTGAACGAGACGTTGCCGCAACTCTGGATTGGTCGAGGAGCAGCTGGTGACCAGGCTCTTCATCACTGGCCCCCAAGAAGCCCGGATCTTATCCTGCGCGATTTTTTCTATTGGGGTATATAAAGGATCAAGTGTTTCGTCGACTATTGCCGGCTAACATTGACGACCTCGAAATGAGAATTACGGACGCCATCCAAACCGTAACACCGGACATGCTGACAAGTTTGTGTAATGAGTTTGATTATCGTGTAGATGTCGTTCAGGCTGCTCGTGTTGGTCACATTGAACATTTATGAATGTATGGTAAACCAACTTCACGGTTCCACGGTTTATTTGATCGGTCAATCAAGGTTGTAGGTTGTTTGGTTGAGATATTATAGACCTTTAAATTTGGGGTATTCTTTTATATTCAACCTGTGTAAGTAGATACTTGTCTTTTTTATATCTGACTGCCAAATAAATACGAGTGTTATGCCTGTTGTTAACGACTTAGGTTTGTACGTTTTTAGAGGATTTTCTACCTGTTTATTTATAAATACGTATTCATTATTTAACTTAAAAAAATTGCTGCCGTAATGGTACAGCACCAACGTCTTTTTGATTTGATAAAGCGCTTGTATAAAAGTATATTTTTTGTTTTTATTACAACGGAAATAAGTTTTAACGCTTCTAAAAACATGTGAAGTTAGTAAAGCTGTTTTAGTTATTAGCGAAGCAATGAAAGAAATGGTTCACTACCTCGCTTAACATGTTTCAAAATTCCTCTTTTGAAAAGTATGTTTTAAGTAACTGGACTGATATTTTCCTTTTTGGTTTCCGTTTCTGTGAAATATTTGACTCTCAAAAAAATTCAGAAAATTTATTAGACGCATAAATGTTTATGAGACACAAAATTCTCCTCTCACGCAGATGTGTGCGTTGATACTTTTTTACATAATGGATTATTTTTGTTCGCTTCAGCCCATTATTTAAAAAAGCAAACAAAAGAAGGCATTGATTTATGTAATGAACTTCAAAGCTCGAAAATCCAAACAATTAAAAATACTCGATTAAAATAGCAATACGATAAAAACTCTGCAATCCTTTAGAACATTACAGAGAATTGGAATATGTATTAACGTTATTTGACAACGATGTTTACTTTATCCTTTGTTATTTGAAACAACACGGTACCCATTGTAGCGGTAAATTAAATTATATAAAAAACGCTTTTATATTTTGAGCAATTTTTTAAATATTTAAAGCCCTGCAAACAACATCATTGGTTTTATAATATCATTTAATACGGAAAATAAATTTATTGGCTTTAATAAACTTTAATATACAGAGGTTAAAAATTACCAAAAATCATTTTCGTCCTGTGATTCCGTATACGAAACGTTCAAATGAAGTAAGCAGGATCTCAACACTGGATACGAGCAGAATTTAAAACAAACACGTTAACACACTCTTGTATTTCAGTCGCGTAGTATTACAAATATAGTTACATTACGGTAAAAATCTATATGCTATATGTGACTTTTCATGACCGAATACAAATTTAGCCGTGGTTTTTATTCATACCATGACCATTAGGATAACTCAGCAAACGACGTAGGGTACAAACAAAGTGGTGAACGTCATATCATCGTCAGCGTGCCTCGTGTATGACGGTAAACGAAACGGTCTTTTTATTTTGGCCTTTGAGACGAGTCTCGTGCTCCCTGCTGTTTGTATCTGCGTGTACGTGCAGTGTAAATATAGGTCACGCAGCTCTATCGGAAATACAATTTCATTTGATGCATTTCCGCGATGTGCCAGAGAATGTGCCCCAGGATAGGAATACGCTCTTGAACTGTGACGGCGTGCATGTCGTAAAAACTGCGCTCAGTCGCTGGCGCCTGCACGTGCTGGTGTAACTCTCGAGGCTCTCGCGTGCCTGGCTCTTGAAACACGTTGCAAAGTTCTTGAAGTACACGTTTTTCCAAGACAATGTTAAACGCGCGTCCAGTGCGCTCATCTGCGAAAAGAACACACACTTGAGACGAGGCCTGTTGGAAGCTTTCAAGACGTCACGCATATAAAAAAAATACCATTTCAAAACACTCTGACATAGCTGAAAACGGCTTTTTGAAAGCACTTTGTTTCAAAATATGCGTGTCAGATACGTACAAAAGTATTCAAGGGCCTTACATTGAAACTTCCTACAAACTTTCCACCAATAAAATTATAGGGTTTCATGTGACGTTTTTTTTATTGAAGTTACAGTAATACATTTCTATAATCTAGGCGAAGCTGTGTAATAAATATAAATAAATAACGAACACAGAAGTGGAAATGGTAATGTAGTAGCTAGACTACTCGCCTTCCACCTGGGCGCTCCCGGATTTTCTCATTTGGGAATCGTGCCGGACGATGACGCTGGTCAGCAGGTTTTCTCGGGGATCTCCCGTTTCCCTCCGCTCTTTAATTCCGGGGCTGCTCCATACTCATCCCAATCACCCTCATCGGCTCTCAAAACCTGCTGTTGAGTGCCACTCAAATCTCTTCACTCACGAACGAACAAAGAACAGAAAATTTACCTCGCCAAAATAGCAGCAGCCACAAGCCCATGCCGTGTTGAGTTTTCCCGCATATAACATCGACTACACCACTTTGGCATCTTAAAAGAACATAACTCACGGCCTCGTAAATGAATTACGGAAAGTTGCTCACCACACTAAATTCACCCCGGCCTAGTATACTTGGAGGGGCATAATTGTACTAAACGAGTCCGGGCCGTGTGGAGAGCTCTGCACTCAGCGCATTTCTCGCCCCCGAGAGCCAGCCCATGCTCGAAGCACTCCAACAACAGCGGAACGCTGCCGTTATTTTGAAGTGCGGGGCTGGAGGGAAGTGCTTCCTTCATCCTTCATTTACCCCGAAGCGGAAAGCGAAGCCTGGATGCTATAATAGAGCCGTAAAGGAAGATAAGAAGGAGAGAATTACAGGGCCCGAAGACGGGGAGCACGGCGTAGACTGAAAGCCGGAAAAATAAGCTTCGCCTCCACGCGACACTATACATGCAAGGGGAAAACTTACATTTAGTGCCGTTCTTAAGGTCGTAGCTGGTCGTCAAGAGAGCTAAGTCGATAGAGGAAAGTCGATAGAGGTTTATCACCTAAAACGTCTTTTATCGCGTGAAACGTCTTTTACGTCCAGTACCTTAGTAGTCGGGTTTATCAGTTAGTGGTAGTTTTGCAAAAAAAAATACGTAGGCAAAAAACTCATTTTGGTAACCAAGCAGAAAGTTTACTGTTCACTTAAATAAACATCGGTTTTCACGAAAAGAGCCAGACGTTAGCCAAGATATCGATGACTCCTTACACTTTATTTAACATCCATATGTGTGAACAATTTCAAACCTTTTTAAATATTATTGCATTTTTAACATGCACACACAAGTTTGACATAGTGTGCAAATTATTCCCTAGGCGTTTTAAGAGTTAGTAGTCCTATTTTTTTTACAGTCGTTTGAACCGTTACGCGCGTCTCAGTACATAAATATTTTGAGATTACTTTTATTTGCCAGAAAAGGAAAACAAAAAAATAAGTTTTTTAAACACTAAATGGTGTTGTTTTTATTATTATTATGTATATTAAAAACATCACGAAATTAGTAAAAAAAATTGCAATTTTACAGCTTGCTTGTGCAGTTCCCTTAAGAGAGAGGAGGAAAGTACAACATACGGGCGTAGTTTGATATGTGGGTTTCCGTCGAGTTTAAGAAAGACCCACTGTCACAAATGTATTCTGCGTATTACAGCGTATCGAGGGAAACACTTATACACGCCTTGCGCGTAGGAGCGATAAGGCGCTTGGTCGTGTGTGTGTTGGTGTCATCCGAATCCCTCCCTCGTTACTATGCTTTCAAAGCGTAAAAAAGCTCCCGCTCACGCGTACAATTACGTATTACATCGTAGAGTGCAGCTTCTCGCCAGAAACAACTCTATATTATGCAACTTCACTCCTTAAGTGCCCCTTTTCACAAAGATAGAGTGGTAGCACGGTAGCAATATAATTTCAGTATCTTTCATAAAAATAAATTAGTAAAACTGAATATCTTACATTGTTATTCGGAGAAAAGTACTGTTGTGGTTGTTAACCACATCCATTCAAGGCGCCGCACCTGCACATATAAGTATGATACACAGCCATCACAGCCATGCTGTTATATTTTAACGGGGCGCTCTTAGCCATTACGGCCATTCCGCACCCCGGCCTCCCAGTCAGCGGGGTAGAGGGATCACGCCCTCTCAACGCAGACATGACCAGCGCTCTCCCAAGTTGATCAAATCTGAAGCCACGATCTGATTTACCATATCGCACCGAGCATGTCCTACCACAAGGCCTGAGGTCCTAGTATTCAGTTTACCAAGCGTGTGGTCTGGCCGGACCACTACCCACACACCTGACGTCATCACAGGACGCCACCGGAGCAGGTGCTTGCTCACCGCCCGGCTCTTCAGCAGGAAGGGGAATCTCTCCGAGCCTCCTCCAGCATACCGGATTCAACCACTGCCAGCACGAGTCCAACCTCACCTGATCCGTACAACAGAGAAAACCTCCGTATGGGCCAAACAGATCATCCCGTGTTACCTCTTATTTTCTATGGCACTCATGGGTTTTCCAATGCCTGACAGCCAGGGCCCCACCCACGGGCAGTGAGACGCGGAGAATCTCTGAAAAGTAGACTTAAATATTATTTCGTAAAACTACATGTTACGTTGACGCAATCAGGCCTTTCTAGACTGATCGCATTCTCAAACGTATCGCTGGTAAATGGGACACGAGTCGCGAGTGTTTAACCACAACGTAGTGAATCCCCTTCAACTGGTTGGAAGGCGTAGCCCTTGTGTTGTTCGGCACGTAGTAAGTGCGGTGCACGAGGTCGAGACACTGCACCATGAGGACGCGAGGAGCTGGTGTTTAAAGAACGTCAATACATGTCTACTGAGAACAGTCTTCGGAGCTATGGTTAGTGTGAAGACATTCCATATAAATAGATGCAATATTTAATAATGCACCGTGGTTTATTAATATATGATAGTAATAATTGCCATAACATTTTTACCTTTTAATATACATCTAAGTTCCTCCGCCTTTATTTAATTGTTATTGTAACGAGTTTTAACTGCTATTTAGTTAATACAACGATTGTCAAACCGACTTAATTTGCCTAATTCTATTTCAGAGTACACATCCCCTAAATAATTTAATGTGCGACTTTAAAAAACAAAATTACAACAAATAGTATCATACAAAATGCGAAATTATAATTTTTGTAAATTGATATTAATAAGATTGTGATCGTTCTTTATACTATTTTTGGGTCGAACCGAAATTTCCCAGCCTTCAAGTCTCTTTGCCCCCTTTTGAAATATATTATTCCTGATCGCTCCATTAAAAAATTCCTGTTTCGTATTCGAGTAGTGGGGTTTGTGTACATCTGTAGGCAAATATCACATAACTCACGAGGACGTTTCAAACTTCTTGGAGATCCGCGCTTTTTTTTCGACACATTATGGTACCTTTGATAGGAATTGCATATCCTGGCAGCATGGAAGGTGTGTAGGGTAAACATGATTTCTTATTTCCAAAATTTGGTCGCGAAGCTATAATAAGTTAGGTATGTGTGAAACAAAATCGTTTTTGCAAGGACACCTATCGTCATTGGTTTAGATTGGGGCAAGTGAGACTTCAAATTTGAAATACGAGCCCTGATGAGACTCAGAATTTTCTCAATTTTTACATCCTGTTTCGGGGTATTAGAGAATCTGCTCATCGTAGTTTGTACAGCAGATTGTACTTTTATGTATTCATGGGCAAGAGGCTTAAATATACAGATGTCTCAGCAGTGATGATTAAAAATTTAGGGCTGAAACGTACAAACGAAGAGAAGCAAAAATATTAAGGTATAATAAGAATTAAATATAAACAATATAATATTTATTTTATATTATACGTGGGTTCGGAAACGAACCGTTCTCGAGATTATGTATATTGTGTGCTGGTTGGCACCCGCTGAATACTAAGTACGAGTGCCAACACAGACAGTGCACTTTGATTTAATGTATCAATAGAAGTAGAAGTAATAATTGTGGCTTCAGCTGCAGTGAAAGGTAATTTAACATACACAAAGCAACGGTTTGGGTTGAACAACAGTGACATTTGTGGATACACAAGGTACAGTACAGTATGAACATGTTCACTGAAGACTTTTACAGCAGGTGTTAAAATTGCTGACCATGCACTTAAATGCATCTGTCTAGTCGTCTCCGCAAAGACCCACGAATGCTCTCGAGCAATCCGGGGTCAATCTTCATTTGCTGGGAAGCCTGTACAATCCGATGCTGCAATTCTTCAGGTAAACCAACGTCTGCTGTATTGTAAACTAAGCTTTTTGCATAACCCCATACATAAAAATCCAACGGTTTTTAATTCGGTCACCTAGGAGGCCACGGTACAGGTCGTCGTCCTCTATCTATCCACCGGCCACCATAGTGTCTGTTTAGATACTGTCTTACACACAGAAGGAAATGTGCTGGTGCACCATCGTGCATAAATCACATCCGCTGGCGTTGCTTCAATGGCACATCGTCGAGCTATGTTGCAAGATCGTCCTGCAGAAAGCGCAGATACCGTTGTCCGTTTAGCCACTGTGACAGAAAACGTGGTCCAATTAGGTGATCGCCGAGTATTCCTACCCATACACTGAACGATACCGTCTGTTGATGTCGTGCCTGTTTCACTGCATTAGGAATGACTGCGGCCCATGTGTGACAGTTGTGAAAATTAAGAATGCCGTCATGTGTAAACCCAGCTTCGTCTGTAAACAACACACTGTTTATAAACTAAGGTCAAGGGCTCGCCGGTGTTGTATCTGCTGGAGGAAATTCAATCTGGGAAGGAAGTCTGTGTAGTTGAAACCTTCCACATGTTGGATATGGTATGGGTACAGTAACTGGCGATGTAAGACTCGCCATACACTGCTTGTACTTATTTCCTCTTTCATTGGTACCCTCCTAGTCGAAGTTCCTGGATTTACTTCGACACGTTCTTACAAACAATCTTCCACATCAGGAGTTGTGGAGCTCGGTCTACCTGGCCGTTGGTGGTGTGCGAAGGTCACTTTTTCTCTAAGGCGTTGATGGATCCTGATGAATATTCACCTGTTGGGATGCCTTCTGTGAGGAAACGCTTCTGCACACAGCCGTGCAGCCTCTAGTGTGTTGCCGTTGGCTTTGTCATACATGAAGTGAATATCTACATACTCTAGGTTGCTGTAATCGTGGTCCATGTATACAACATCTTCGCAAAAGTAAATCATGCTTCTGTGCATACTGTTGCACACACCTTTCATGCACCATGTACATAGCCACCATGTTCACGACACACTGTTTGTGTGTTGTGTAGCATTACGGCTCACGCAGTACGAAAGGGGCCGGATAGTGGTTGGGGGAGAGGGTGGTATAGTATAGGTCATGTCCATTTCCGCTGCAAACAAAAAATTACCGTATTATATTATCCAAGCGCTTGGAGTTCACTGGCAGCTTAACCAGCACTCAAATGCCACTATCTCGTAAACAGTTGATTTTCGGATAAATGTTTACTGGACCTTTCGTTCTTCTGTTAATTTGAACATCTCATCCCTACATTTTTGACCATCACTTCTGAAACTTTCTGTATTGCCACTGCCTTTTTAAATTCTGTTCAGAATGACCTAATTTCTGGTGGAGGTGTGATGTATATAATTGAAACCCCCTCCTCTCACCACATTAAACGTAGGCATTTAACTGATTGCAGCCAAAGGGTGTGTGGAGCTTTCATTTGCTTTCATATGATGAATTGGGTATAATTATTTTAAGTATCACGAATTGTAGGCTTAATGTCTGATGTGGGGAAATTTCGGGGCGTAACCACTATGGAGATATTTAAACCATCAACATTTAGGCCTAGTGTAACATTATTTCTTCAGTATTGTAATTTCTCAATTCTTTCGTGGTTTTCACACACACACACACACACACACACTTGAAAGTCTTTCGTGGCCAACCGGACCACCGGCTGTCATAATGCGACATTCTCAAATCCTTGGTGCAGCAGTGCGCGTAGAACTATATTTTCTTTGCATTAGTGAATTCTTTCGGCAAATGCTTCGACAAGTTGACGAAATTTAGGGGAGGTAACAGTTTTTTTAGACTAATAACTTTCACACTGTTCGACGCGAGTTGCTCTATGTTACATTTCGGCATCTTCCGACGACAAATACCAAGCAGTGCGGGATAAGGGCCTCGTCTAATATAGCAGGGATTTGTTCGTAATGTAAATCACTTGTGTAAAGGCTATATACAGCAAAGTGAGTATTTTTTGATGCTCTCTCTTTTGAAATAATAGTCAATAAATATATTTTATTCTAGCCTTAGGTATTAACTTTTGAGTCCGGTAAAATATCTGCACCATGTTTTTACTTAAATGGCAATATTTATTTTTAAAAGTGGCGGAAGGATAAAAATTGCTTATCGGAAAAAGTAACTAGGGTTTCAAAAGTGCTCACTTTACCATGAACAGCCTAGATTAAGTCGGGGCTTCTCGAATCTCTGTAGGCGATGTCTATTGGGTAGCACAGTCTAGGTGCTGCCACCTATAGAGATGCGAGAACGTTTAAACTTTTGTTCTCAATTCTGTACAATATAAAAATCTGCTTATTCGCGAAATTGTATTGCAATAAAATCGTTGCATAATCTCCCCGCCCTTTATTTCTATATACTACTTTTTGGCGTACCTGAGGGCTGGGTGTCGTTTGTAAGTTTACGCTTATGCCCAATGATGTATCCAGCAGCTGGTCTTGGTCTTTGCAAATGCTACAACGAGGTTTGTTGGGTTGGTATCCACAGCTATAAAAACCATAGTGGCAACTCTGGCGTCCACAGTGGTGGAAACCATAGTGGCAGTACCGGCATGCACAGTTGTGAAAACCATAGTGGCAAGACCGGCACCCACAGTTCTAAAAACCTTAGTGACACGACCAGCATCCGCATGGGTGAAAACCCCACTGGCAGTACCAGCATGCAAGCATGCACAGTTGTGAAAACCATACCGGTAGGACCGGCATCCTCAGTTATGAAAACCACAGTATAAAGTCTGGCATCCACAGCAGTAAAATCAATTGCGACAGTGCTGGCGTCCATAGTGGGAAATCGAAAGTGGCAGAATCGGCGTCCACAGTGTTAAAACCATAGTGGCAGGACTGGTCTTCGCAGCAGTGAAAACCATATTGTCAGGACCATACTGGCTTGAAATCATACTGGCAGGAATGGTGTCCACATAAGTGATATTCATGTTGGAAATATATGGTATGCCACCGCCCTCGTTAGCAAGGTAGAAACTCAACGAGCCTTGTACCAGCCCCGGCGATGCGGCATGTCATCACTGAAACAATCTTCGCACAGGATGTATTCGCGTATGTCTTAGTCTTGCTGTTAGTACATAGGCAAATATTAATATTTCATGCTCAAGAAGAAATTCTGTTGGCAGGCATATAAATTCTTCGCATCTGTCGAGCGTGGCTAGATACTTGAACTACCCTTTGCCAAGATGGTAAAAAGGATTTTCGAACTTCTCGGGGAACATGCTAAATGCTGCAAAAAAAAAAACAATAACTATTTGCTTCTGTTTTATCCACCCCCTTATGAAGGCCCTGACGGGAGTGGAAACATCCGAAGTTTTCAGAATAATGATGACTGGAAGGGAGTCTAGCAATTGCGGGTAAATAAATATGGCTAAATAGCCCATGATTAATTGGAAGGGATAGAGCTACTACGAGTAAATAGAAGACGGAAGGGAGTGGGTGGGAATGGATTACGTGTGGAAAGTTGTGGGTGGGGCTGGGCCGGAGTGAAGGCAACAACGGGCCGGGGGGTGGGTGGTAATGTAAAGCCAATAAATGTTTAGCATGTAGGCATATCAATCGCCTGCTGGCGATGATACCAAGAGGGCGTGCTTTGACAATTTTTCGATGTCATGGATTAGGAAAAGAACCTTGAATATCATAGATATGTCTTCATTAAAATATTTATTTACTATTAAATACATTTCTAAAAATATTTGCTACCTATTTTTGAAATTATTAATTTATTTAGCTTTAAAAATTTTGTTTAAATTTAAAATTTATGTATTTTATTTATAGGAAATTTTATTTCATTTTTTTTACGCCAAAGTTTTTCCAATTTCACCGGAAGTAAAATTCACCCACATCATATATGGCCACCGTTTGTGGCCAGTGATTGCCCTCAATCTTTAGCTTTACCCGAGGACGTTGACTTTATCCTCAATTTTCACCCCCAACTCTTTGTCTCCGGACCGGCCACACTTAACTACTCACAGAGTTTCAGTTACACATATCTTTAAACCTTTATTTACGGTTTTCCTAAGAGGAGAGACGGCAGTTCACTCTACAGGTTGACGAAAATGAAGCCTATTCAATTCGCGCGTCGTTCCAACGTTTCCGATTTAACGAACGTAATAGCCGCGCATTTCATTACGACGATACTCGAAGCTCTCGCACGCATATTTGCACCCAACAGACAGCTTATAAGAAATTATGACACCGTTAATCTTCCGCGCTATGGCTCGGACAGAAACTCCGTACCACAGGAAGCAGTTATCCGCACGCTTAAGTTCGTGTGCACCCGACCCTCATCAGACTGGGCAACACATGCCTCGTTATCAGACAACTGACCACACTGACAACGGTATTGCTGTTCCTACTTTCAAGCGCAACATTAACAACTCAGTTTCGCAAGCTACAACAAAGACATCGCTGCTATATATTCACAGCTGGTACCAACTTTCCTCTTACCCTGCCAGAAACACACATAAAAAGAGCATTTGACTTACACGTCTGTATTATTCCAAATGGATAAACTAAATATAAATTACATATCAAACAACTCACAATAGAGAACTTAAATTTTGCATTTACCAGGGTAGCTACTCTAAGAGCAGTCATTACTGTTAATTTTTGGACCTCAGTATTTAGATTAGGTATACGTTGCATTTGTTGTTGCAAGTTAATTTTGTTATCGCTACTCGTGGCGATTGTATTTTGTTCTTGGTACAAGTTTGCAGTTTTTTCAAGCATCATTACCGGTTCCTTCCTTTCAGATACTTTGAAGAACCACACTTTAACGTAGCTTGTACGGTGACAGTCTCTGAAGGGTGTTAGGGACCGCGGTTCTGCAATGGTTAGACTATTCGCCTCCCAACTAGGCGAACCGGGTTCGATTCCCGGCGGGATCGCTCCCAGATTTTTGCACGTGGGAATCAAGCCGTTTCCCCCGCCCTTTCATTCCGGCGCTGTTCCATACTCACCTCGCTTCACACTCATTGTCTCTCAATACCTCTATGTTAAGAGAAGCCCATTCTCTCTGAAGGGTTTTATAGTCAAAGTTCGTATGTATGTAGGTCTAAGTATATACATGTTTGTGTTTGTTCTATTTATAATTCTACACCATTCAATGGATCTGTGCCAAATTCGGCAGGAATGCCCTTCGGTACTCAACTTAAAATACTGTACGTGCCAAAATTGGCTTCGGCCACACATTAGGCCCGACACTACAAAAACGGGGTCGTGTATCCTTCATTAAAGATTTTCATCCCTTCCCGGCTGATTTCAGTGAACCGTTAAGTGCTGCCTTCTAGGCTGGTGTACAATCTCAATTACCCATGTTTCTTTCTCAGCTCATTAAACTCTGGGATATTTGCTGCTGCTTTGTGCGCTGTAGAATTTCTTCATATACTTAGTAATTGTGACTGCGGAATCCAACAACCACAGCCAACTTAGTTATAATGCAGCGTTTGCAATTTAAGTACACGCTTAGTTTGCTGTATCACATTTGTTAGGCAGTTTAATGGGTATGGTACCTAATTGTATTGTCATTATTATTACATTGCTGAGTTTTAACATATTTCAAAGCTGAGTCATGTTACATTACATTTAGTAAAATTCATTGCTACGAAACAGATTCAATAACGGTTAGGTTACTTCACTGAATAATGTAATTTTATTTTTTTTTGATTAAAATATGCTTATTAAAACTAAGGTTTTAACAATTTTGCTATCATTTGGAGTATAAATTAAGCTATTCACTGCAATACTTTAGGACTCAGGCTTGTGAATATTTGTGTTTACTTCTAGATTTTAATGTGCACTATTGCAAACTACTCATAAATTACCATACTGCGAATATAATATTGTACAATAGGGTTAATATGTAGTCGTATGCTTTTGCGACAGAATCCGTAATATAGTAACGGTTAAGTTACCTGTATTAAAGAAGATATACCAGTAAATGTTATGATAAAATATGATTAGCTTCTTTATGTTACTGTGGCTTATATTCAGTTAGAAATTACTATTTACTGAAGATCCTATATATGTGTTCTGTTAAAAGGCAAAGTTTTACCCGGAGAACGCCTCGAAGTTCAGCTAGTAATAAATCATATATTTGATTTTAATAATTTTCTGATTATAGTATTGAATTGATTCCGCGATTTTTTTTTGCTGTTTGTGTTATATATGTAAATTTTACTGATGTTTTCTAGCTGTATTTATGCTGTATTTGTTGTTTTTTGTTTCTTTCATTGTCATACCTTTTACACGCCTGTTGACTGTTACTTACATCAGTGAGTTTTCCGCTTGTGATATTGTTGTTTTCGTATTGTCATAGTTGTGCTCTCCTTGTTTCTGTGTCACTCCTTGTCCAACTGATACAGTTGGACAAGGAGTGACACAGAAACTCTCTTGTTCCATGTGCTTACTCATGTTATGACATTTTAATTGCGTTTGTCTTTCTCATCCATATATTATGTTCTTTGTTTTTTGGTTACTATTTTCGTATTCTTTGTAGGCATTTCATATACAATCTACATTCGAATTCAGTTTCACCACACCATTGTCATTAAACTTCAGAAACAACGCATAATGTTCAATGTGAGTTAGGTACATATATTACAACAAATTAAAAAAAAAAAAACATTACGATAAAAACTTTGAGCGAAATGAGGTGAACACTGATCAAAAATTACATGCCCATTGAAATACAATGGTGGTTTAAAATAATAGAAAACCTTTACTTCAGATTTATTCGAAGGCTGACTTAATGCTGATAATCGGCGTTGGCACGTCAGTAGATTTAATTTGGCCTGAAGATACATACACTGGAGAGCCAAAAAAGCTAGTATAGGCGTGCGTATGCAAACAAAAGAGGTATAGAACCAATCAGAGTAACGCGATGCGGTCGGAAGCGCCTGTATAAGACAACAAGCGTCTGGTAAAGTTACTAAATTGGTTACTGCTGCTACAATGGCAGGTCATAAAGATTTAAATGAGTTTGAACGTGGTGTTATAGTCGGAGCACGAGAGGTGGGACATAGCATCTCCGAGGTAGCAATACAATTTGGATTGTCGCGTACGAAAATTTCACGAGTGTACCGTGAATATCGGGAATCCGGTTAAACATCACATCTTCGACATCGCTGCGGCCGGAAAAAGATCGTGAAAAAACGGGACAAACGACGACTGACGAGAATCATTAAACGTGAAAGACGTACAATCCTTTCTCAAATTGGCGCAGATTTCAATTATAGGGCATCAACAAGTGCCAGTGCGCGAACTATTCAACGGCCCATCATTGTTATCGGCTTTCGGAGCCGAAGGCCCACTCGTGTACCGTTGTTTACTGCACGACACAAAGTTTTACGCCTCGCCTGGGCCCGCCAACACCGCCATTGGACCGTTGAAGACTGGAACCACGTTGCCTGGTGTGACGAGTCTCGTTTCCAATTGCATCGGACGGATGGACGTGTACGGGTATGGAGACATCCTCATGAATCCATGGACCCTACATGTTAACAGGGGACTGTTAAAGCTGGTGGAGGCTCTGTCATGGTATGGGGCGTCTGCAGTTCGCGAGAAATCGGACCCCTGATACATCTAGATACGACTCTGACAGGTGACAGATACGTAAGCATTCTGTACGATCACCTGCACCCATTTATGTCCATTGTGCATTCCGACGGACGTGGACAATTCCAGCAGGACAATGCGACACCCCATACGATGAGAGTTGCTACCGACTGGCTCCAGGAACACTCTTCTGACTTTAGACACTTCCGTTGGTGACCTAAATCACCACACATGAACACTATTGAGCATATCTGGGATGCCTTGCAGCGCGCTGTTCAGAATAGGTCTCCACCGCCTCGCACTCCTATGGATTTGTGGACTGCCCTGCAGGATTCATGGTGTGAATTGCCTCCTACATTCATTCAGACATTAGTCGAGTCCATGCCACGTCTTCTTGCGGCACTTCTGCGTGCTCGCGGCGGCCCTAAACCATATTAGGCAGGTTTGCCAGTTTTTTTTTACCTTTCAGTGTATATCTCGGTGGTATATCTTCAGGCTAGGAACAGATGAACTTGAGTAAGTTGTTCTTGGCTTCTGAGGCTATTACACAGAGCAATTGGCGTTCTGTATTTCACGAAATGTGAGCTGAGCTGGCGTCTTGGCGTGACGTGTTTTAAACTGTCAGCACCTGGTTAGAGATTTGGCGTGCCCCACCTTGAACTAATCTTGTAAGTTTTATATTTCAAAAGAATATGCGATTATATGAGGGCTTATTCAGAAGTCGTGGCAACTTTTGTTTATCTCCCGAAAATTACCCAACACGGGAAATGTAATATGTGCACTTGCAAGTGTACGACAAGTACGTTTTAAAGTTGACACCACATGGCGTATGGATGCAGGAATGTCCTGCTAGGAACAAAGACACACATGGCGGCTTGAAATCACAGTTTAATTGATATATCCTCATACAACCTGTATACACTCATTTTAACGGGTACGTATCGTACGTGTACGAGCTGTTTAACATCCTTCAAAGTAGTCTCCGAGGTTGTCCACGGTTCGTTGCCAGAGATGAGGCAGACATCGTCACAGCATTTCGACGAGAGGTGGCGCCAATCGAGGGATCTCAAGCAGCCGATGGTATTTCCCGTCTGCCTCATCGCTGGCAACGAACCGTGGACAACCTCGGAGACCACTTTGAAGGATGTTAAACAGCTCGTATACGTACGATACGTACCCGTTCTCATGAGTATATACCGATCGTACGAGGATATATAAATTAAAAAGTGATTTCAAGGAGCCATGTTTGTCTTTGTTCCTTGCCGGACATTCCTGCATCCATAACCCATGTGTTGTCACCTTGAAAACGTACATATCGTACTCTTTCAACTGTACGTATTACATTTCCTGTGTTGGGTCATTTTCGGGAGTTAAACAATAGTTGCCATTACTTAGGCGTTGAATGTCATAAAAAAATTCAGTTTGAAAAGTCTTTTTTTAAATAGAAATATGAGTAAAAATATAATTTTTATTCATTAATCACTTTTTATCTCGAATGTTCTTTTTTTTTTTTTTGGCTTAGCAGTAAGAGCTCCAATTGTACAGCTGGGGTTTCCGCGCCCTCTCAACGCCCCTGAACTCGATCCAGTGTATTTTGTATATACTACACTGTTCCGATTACCGATCGATTCCTCAGTGAAGTGTTTTCAGCCTTTCTGCCAACCAAAAAAACGACACGCGCTTATAATAATCTGCAAGTGAAGTGGAAGTCATTATTATTGGCAACCCATTAAGTTTATCCAGAGTGCTATGTTTTTAATATTTAATACTTAAGAGCATGCCCATTTCCAGATATTCGCTGGCATAAGCTATGCCATTCATGAACAACTTATGCACTCTCCCTCTTTCGCCGACTTTTCGATGGTAAAATAAAGCTTTTCATCGCCCCTTCCTCCTGCGTTACTCTTTCCGCTTTTGCACATAATATTTCAGTCGCCGGTTTTATAGTGGCTGCGGTTTGTAAGCTGCTTTCTTACCAGCACAGTAGAATAACCCTAGGGAACTCCTCTTAAAGCATTTTATGCTTAGCGTCAACGTGATTCTTCAGAGGAAGTGTCGCAGCATAATTGAAAGCAACAAAACGTCCTCAGAAGTGACTTGCGCTCATCACGCGTGAAGCCTTTAAGTTACGGTTCGAATCAGTCTTTACTTAAAATGTTTGGTGCCTTCTCNACTTGCGCTCATCACGCGTGAAGCCTTTAAGTTACGGTTCGAATCAGTCTTTACTTAAAATGTTTGGTGCCTTCTCTAGCAAGTTGGGTCCACCATAACACTGTGGACTCTTCGTAGGGGGAAAATGCCGTGTGACTGATTAGACGAAATATTACAGTCTGATAATGTTCTCACGGTAGTTGTTATAATTTTTCACGATACGTGACGTCGACTTATCAATGTAACTCCAATGCAGGTATATAAAATCGCCTAATTATTTTTTTATTAACTTGGTATTACTTTTCTTTTATAAGTACAGATTAAACGTTCCATAATTTTTAAAATGCATTAATAAATTGACAATGATGTCACGCGCAAACAGTTTTATTATTAATGCTCTACAATTAGTTCCATCGGATCCGGTCGGCGTTATTTGGCAGCGTATTTCCACTACCTATGTATTTTATTTCCTTCATCGCGTCTTNTTCCATCGGATCCGGTCGGCGTTATTTGGCAGCGTATTTCCACTACCTATGTATTTTATTTCCTTCATCGCGTCTTAGAGCCGGATTAATCTCTAGGAATTTAGTCCGTTAAAAGTCTGGTGCGTGGCAATAAAGCGGAGAAAATTCGTATTCAAGTGTAGTTATCAAGTTAGTTCAGGTGCGGAACGATCCCATTTCCTTCCCGCGGTATGCAGATGCGACCCGCGGAGGGCGAAAGCCCCGCAGCTGAACGTGACTTTACTGGCGAATTTCTTGCGCCCTAGTTTATGAAACAAGTGTCATTAAAGGGCCAAACTATAGGGACGAGTGCAGGTGTCATGGTAATGGAGCTCAAACCCCGCGGTTTCTTGCAGTCTTCGTTATGGCGCACAGGTGCAACTGTGCTTAAGAGCTCGACCGAGAAACGCCGTAAATTCTCCGCCCCCCGTCCCCCAACCATCAAACGCACTCCTTTTGCTGGGGGAAACAGCGGTGCCCGTCGAAACAAGGTCAAACAACTACTAAACCTTGCAAATTATTTCTCCTGCAGAAATTTGATTCATTTTGTTCCAGTCTCCAAAGCCTGAAAATGCAACTGATAAGATAGTTAACGCCGAAGTAGAAAGGGCGGCGGTGGTGTGGTGGTCAGACCACTCTCCTCCCACCTAAGCGAACCGGGTTCGTTTCTCGGTGCTCCCGGATTTTCACATGTGGGAATCGCGCCTGACGATGCCGCTGGCCGACGTGTTTTCTCGGGGATCTCCAGTTTCCCCCACCCTTGCATTCCGGCGTTGTTCCATTCTCACCTCGCTTCACCCTAACCGGCTGTGAAAGACCTCGTTGTTAAGAGCCGCCCAAATCGCTGTCGGAAGTAGAATGGATTCCAATACAGCTCTGCACCCGACTGTAAAACATGCAGAAGTCGTCCGAAAAGTAGTACGCACACTACCAACATCGTTAGAAAGATATTATCTGCACTGTGAACGAAAGAATAATGTGTAAATGTTGTAACACTAAAAAATATTTTACTATTATTTACTTATTTAAATGTTTAAAAAATCAATTAATAAGATATTGTTTTGAATAAAAACTGAACTATATTTCCAATTTGTATGTCACAGGAAGCACACTTTTGTAAAAGATTTTTCGTACAGCAATACTATCAAATTAATTACTCAAAATTTATGTAATAAATATTATTAATAAGGTTGGTAAATATTAAAAAATATTTATATTTTATGCACATTCATTTCAGCCNTGTCAAATTAATTACTCAAATTTTATGTAATAAATATTATTAATAAGGTTGGTAAATATTAAAAAATATTTATATTTTATGCACATTCATTTCAGCCACGGAAGTTATGAACATTGTATTTAAAGTGAATATACTTAAAATAAATTTTTTAATTTGTCTTAAATATTAGTAGAGGTGCATAAAGTGGTCACCAGCTGTTACTTTGCCGGAAAGTGCTGCAGTCTGGTGGCGAAGAATTGAAACAGTTAAGAGGGGAGTCATTATTACTCTGAAAGAATCTGAGCTGCTTGTCTTATAAGGTATTAGTTTTATTAAATAATTTTTGGTTTTTGTTAATGCTTGGAGTAAGTAATGACTTCTGTTAATTTTATCTCAGTGCGTAGTATGTTTATGACTATTTACACTTATCCCACTAAACGATTGTGTATTAGGCTTTAGAATCACGTGTCACAGAAATTAGTGGGCTACTTAGTTTTTAATGTTTCTTTTTAAATTAAAAGGAAATACGCATGAAGCATAAATGTCAACTTCTTTCCACCAAAACAGGATGACTAGGAATATGTTCTTAAAAATAATATTCAGCAGTAAGTAAACGACTGTAGCTAAATCTGTTTGAGCCACTTCATCGTAGTACGTACGTAAAAACGAAATCTCTGTTTCCCGTTTGGATAACGGTGGAATAACGAATTTTTCCGAGACCTACAGAATTCCTCATTGGTTTAAGCATCCCCAAAAACTCAGAAAGTTCGAATTCAAGTACACTTTAATGAGAACAATAGTCGCCGCAATTTCAGTAAAAAGAAAATTTTAACCGTTAAGTAGTTGTATTATGAGGTTATAAAGTTAAAACCGTACAATAATTAGAGTAGCAGAATAAAAAAATATAATCATTTCTCGAAAAAAAAAAAAAAAAAAAAAAACCATGGTTGGAAATATATTCTGTTCGCCAGAATAAGAAAAGATCGAAGGACCTGCAGAAAAAAAGAGTAAAATGGAATCAGGTTGAAAACAAAGATATAACAATAAATAAATTTTGCTATTTAATTAAAAAAAAAAAAAAATAAAGGAAACGGTGACTTTGAATTAACAAGCTACTGAAGTTTTCATTTGAAATATCAAGTGCACTTATGCACTTTGTGAGAAACTAACCACGGAAGATGAGTAAAAAAACTCGTTGATTACTTACAAAGAAATGGACAAGAACTGTCACAATTAGTTGTATTATCTGTGAAGCAATAGGTTGGAAACACACGGAGCACATTTGTACGGAAAACTCGCAAAGAAAATATATCCGATTTGTGTTTAACCAGAATAGTGTAAGGTTTACTGATAAACTTGAAAACCACGTGGAAAGTGGCCATATATAGGCCTATATACACACACACATAATATTTCCTTGACATTGGTATTTCATTCTGATATAAGTACACATAGCTTGACTTTCGATATATTTTCAGTATTTTAATGATTTTTTTTTTAAATCTTGAGGCACGTCTGCGAAATTATATCAGTGCGTTTTGCAATCTGTGTCCGTTACGTATGTCTTGTACAACGTCTGCGGAATTTCCACTTCTCTCTTTTCACGTAATCGTACGTGACTGTGTCATGCAGATGAAATGCGGCACCGTTGTTAACCTCTGCGGTTACACTGCGGTTGCAGGCTGATTTTGTGTTCTTTTCAATTGGTTAACAGATTATGTTAACTTTTGCTTTCTTTATTTTCTGCGTAATTTGTTAATTAAAAAACTACTATTACAATATGCCTGAAATAAAACTTCAAACAAGTAATAATTTGCGATACAACATGCCATATAAATTTTTAGGGAAGGTAATGCTTCATTCCAAAGAAAGTGGCTACAGTTTACTGGCGTCGGTGTTTGTATTGAAACTATGACACATCGACCTTAAGTGTCAGTATTTTTGTCTTTATTATGTCATACTATGTTATTTTATTTCTCCTTATAATACCAATTTCACCACCAACTGACAAATATCGAAATAAATTGTTTATCTCATACAATTTTGATAAATTTTTTCTACTTTATTGCGAAATAACAAAATAGAATGCAAACAAAGCTGACAAAAGCCATTACGCATAAAAAAAGTTACCAAAATTTATTTTTTAAAATAACGAATTTTACCACAAAAAAATATTTTTCTAATATTAAAGGGTAATATATGAAAACCTCCAAAGTATTCTATAAATTCTGTCCATGGGTTTGGCTTAACCCTGAAATTAAAAACAACATATAAAAGATTAAAAAGATTGAGGAGAGCCTGTTTAGAGAAGGAGAGGTGGGGCAAAGCGCCGAAGAAATTGTTCGGATTTATTCACACATATCCTTTGCCTTTCCCAATAGGGATTACTGGTTCTCCACTTCCCACTCTCCCTCTCATGTGCGCCACAAACCTAGCCTAACCTATCCTTACCTAACCTAACACAACCTCTCCTAACCTAACCTAACCTAACCTAACCTAACCTAACCTAACCTAACCTAACCTAACCTATCCTAACCTAACCTCTCCTAACCTAACCGAACCTAACCTGGTCTAACCTAACCTAACCTCACATAACCTAACCTATCCTAACCTAACCCAACCTCTCCTAACCTAACTTAACCTAACCTCTCCTAACCTAACCTAACCTAGCATAACCTAACATTACCTAACATAACCTATCCTAACCTAACCTATCCTTACCTAACCTAACCTAACCTAACCCAACCTCTTCTAACCTAACCTAACATAACCTAACCTAACTTTCTATAACGGTGCAAGGAATCCTGGGCCCAAGTGTTGGGGTAAAGCACGTGTGTGATATCTGCGGTAACTAAATATCTCTATACACTGCATGCATGCAAGCACTTAACAAAGCACGAAGGCGGATCAGTTAGTAAGTTTCCCTGTTGTCCTACGGGCTGTACGTGTAATTTATGGACGAATGAAATTTACAGTGATGAATGGCACACTCATTCCAAATTGCTGCATTACTCCCCTAGACGGTATATAAATATATCCCATCTTGGCGCAAGAATCGAGATTCTCTCTGTGTAGAACTTGAGATCTTTATTTTCTGGCTGATTTCGGACAGAGCATTATCATCTCTAAATTGCGTTCTACCAGCACGCATCTGCGCGAGGCTCCGGAAGTGCTTCGTTTGTCTGGTTGGCTGTTGTGCGACGCAAAATATTCCCTATTGGTTGGGCTGCTGTCTGGCAAGTAAGTTACCGAAGACGCTAATCTACGAACGGCGTTGCGTCGTGTTGACGGCCAGTGACGATATTTTGCTGGTGTATGCGGGCGGAGTTTGGGTTAGATGGGGCAGTCTCATTTCTGTATTTTCAAGTATCAAGTGGTCGTACTTTCAAAGTGCTACATCATTAAAATTATATACACACACACACACGAAGATAACGTTGTTTCACGTATCATGCAGGAGCTATTAGAACGGGAACTTTACTTATTGATTAACTCCTTCATTTTAAGGGCTAAAGATAAATTATTACTCTATAACGAACTAAAAATGTAAGAAAATATGGGTGATAGCGTCCGGATAGCTTGTCGGTTCTACCCTCGGTGTTGCGGTTTCACCCTTATATATATATATATATATATATATATATATATATATANGCTTGTCGGTTCTACCCTCGGTGTTGCGGTTTCACCCTTATATATATATATATATATATATATATATATATATATACATATATATAAACAAAAGTAAGTTTTGCCTACCTGGTATTTGAAACTGGATCCTTAGGATTCAAACGTGAATAGCGATCTCGTTCAATAAGGTCGCTTCGTATGGGAGATATGACGGAACTCCGCTGCTTAAGAATTTAGTAGAGGGAAATACACGTAAAAATAAATCGGGATATTGAAGCCAATTTTGAATATATAAATTTGAAANAAGAATTTAGTAGAGGGAAATACACGTAAAAATAAATCGGGATATTGAAGCCAATTTTGAATATATAAATTTGAAACTAAAATCTTACTGTGAGAAATGACACTCTCAAGCTTTGTAAATATGCAAATATAACAATCTGTTTTTCAGTAATTTTTAATTTAGTTATTAAGATTTCTGATATTTCCAAGAAACAGGCTGTACACTAATGTTACAAAAGGCTACGATAGCAAATAAGCACTTATTTTTCTGCTCTAAAGAGTCCCGGGTGTTAACAGGAATGACAAAGAACCGAATTTCATTTACATGTATTTCCCATATACAAAATCCTCAACCAGGCGACAGCCTAAAGAATTGAAAGGCAAGACAGCAGCTGACTCCACGAGCTCCAGCTGCACGCGCCACCAAAATGGCGTCGCCGACCAGCTTAACGTCGGGACGGCGTTCGTCAATGAGGACTCGGTAACATACTCGCCAGCTGGCAGCTAAGCAAACAGGAAACCTTCCACTGCTGGTACAAGTAGGGCCAGCGACTTTCCGCGTGAAAATCGGAGCACACAGTAGACTTCAATACTATACAGGCTGATTCTAAAATCATGGGACAGCATTGAGGGGTGGTAGAGCTCACTAAAACCAACAATTATTGTATAGGAATATGTGGGCGGAAGTGAAGCGTTGAGGCACAAACACAAAAACATAACACATTAACGNAATTATTGTATAGGAATATGTGGGCGGAAGTGAAGCGTTGAGGCACAAACACAAAAACATAACACATTAACGGAAACATAAAATGTTCGTTAGCAGAATACGTAACGAGTGATTCCGTACAGAAAATGTTAAAACAGTTGCTGGAAATGCATCCACCAACAGTCACGCATGCTTGGCGACTTCTGCATATGGCGTGATTGGCTTACAATGGTGGCGATGGTTGAGGTCAGTCAAACGGTGCGCCAGTGACCTGCTGCATCAGCATCAGCATCACTCCACCGACGCTACCAAGCTTGCATTACTGTCGGTGTTAGTAATTTTGAGCAATTATTATAAACATTGCTCTAATAAGTAATTTAGCGGCGACGTTGTAAATAAACACTGTGTTGCATTTCATGTGTTATTTATGTGTTTGTGCCTCAACGCGTCACTCTCGCCCATATATTCCAATACAATAATTGTTTGGTTTAGTGCGCTCTACCACCCCTCAATGTTTGTCCCATGATTTTAGAATCAGCCTGTATACACACCTCAGCTGTTGTTATACCTCCATTGGCTGCCGGCGCCGTGTCCGTCTTTGACCAAGCCACTCAGGACTAAGTAACTCCGACACTGAACCTTCGAGATTCGCGCGCAAACGGGTCACACGGACCAGAACCTTTTTTTTAGCCAGTCAAAGAAGTTGGGCGACCCTACAGTGCTTTGGACTGTATCTTGTCTCGAAATCTTTTCGCGAAATATCCCTGCCGCCACGTATAAGAGGTAATCAGAGGTAGGCTACTTTCTCAGAACCTCGCGTTGCCAACTGAAGCTTGGCTATCTACTAAAACCACGTGATCGTGGCATCGATGTGGATTCTGGCTGCTGTGACGACATTTCCGGATGCCTTTCCACGAAGGCATAGAACCTCTTCTAACCTGTCATTTTCGTAGCATTGTTAAAATGTGTTGTGCGCTGTTTATTTCTGCAAGTGCGTAAGCAAGTTTCCACGTATCTGTGATAGTTAATTCAAACATTATTTCTTCAAATTAAAAAATATGTTGCGCAATTTGGTTTAATATTTTTTTCTGAGAAAACTCTTTACCTTCTAACCTGCTTTATTTCTCCAATTACAAACATGTTTTTGTTATCTGTATGTCGCTTTAAGCATCCTTAGGAAAATTGTACATCGGAGCACATTCATTGAAACCATAATCGCCATATCGCCATTTATTTATGTACAAACTGCCATGCTCAGCTCATCTGAGTTCCGTTTTGCGTATTTTCCAGGTGAGTTCATCCCGAGATAGAGAAACGCCCATATATAATAAGTAAAAGGGCCTACACATTTTTTACAAAACATTCTGACAAGGGCTCACCAAGTTGAACAGGATTCGATTCCCGGCGGGGTCGCCCAACATTTTCGCATGTGGGAATTGTGCCGGACGATGTCGCTGGTCGGCGGATTTTCTAGGATATCTCCTGTTTTCCCTGCCCTTGCATTCCGCCGCTGCTCCATACTCATCTCACTTCACCCTCATCGGCTCTCAAGACCAGGTTGTTAAGAGCCTCCCAAATCATTCCACTTCCACTCAATTTTGACCAGGGGCGTAGATAATTTTTCGTTCTGGGAAGTGCTCATTTTTTAGAAGTATGCACAACATTTATTTTATCTTTACTACTTAATATTCAGAATAGTATTTTAAACATTATCCCGAATTAGTATTTCGTTAGAATATAATATGCTGTGAGTTAGGAAACTAAATTAGGTATTATTATTAAAGATTTTCTTAATACCCACGTGTATATATTACATTTAAAGTAAACTTATTTTCATTTGCTGTAAGAAACTTAAAATTACTAACTTTGGTATTGCATTGATCTTTTATTTTAAAATGTGTCTGTAATGAGTTTAGACCCCCATCGCCCCAACTCTTATCTACGCCTCTGATTCTGACTGAAAACATAATGAACACGTACTGAAATATAAATGAACTGTTAATTAAAAACCCATACCTATTTTTAGTAATATACTGCGCTGAAATGCTCTTGGCACCAATTAAACTTTAAATAATAAATTCTAGTAATGAAAAAGCAAAACTGCACAGTGAGTTTCCTTGATTGGACCTGTCCAATTTAGGAAACAAGAAGTGGTTCAAATTAGGAAACTCCGTCATGTTTACATGTTGGTTCGCTGAGCACAAACTGTAGAAACTTTTTTCACGTGTTATATATTTAAAGGAAACCTAAATATAGGCTCTTTATGCAGATGTTTACCAGACACACATGTAAAATTAACTGAAAGTAATTTTCGCTCACAGTCACGTGCAAAATTTTACACTGCATGTACCGAAAACACGTTTCTGACCATACGTAACAAGCCACTTCCAATTCAAAACTCATTATGAGACTGCGGAGTTACTTGAGCCAGTGGTTCGCATGTCTGCCAGCAGATGGCACCTCATTCCACAAACTTGCGAACACAGCTGTCGTCTAATTCAGGTGCGTGTCGAGTTTGGATGACTATACCCTACAATGTCTAAAGGTTAACACATGCTGTCGTGTTTATGCAAAAATTTACACCGTTACTCAAATGGTAAGAAATATTGTTAGCAGTGGCTGGTATGCATTTGTTTCTCAACCTGTAACCATATTGGTTAAATTTTAATAGGGGGAAATGACCATCATGCTTCATATTTAAAACACTACAGTGTTAACTGTATTTTCTGATGTTCACATGTGTTCGTCACAGAAATAAGTTTCTTCTTTGCTTAAGAATTAAAGGGATTAATCAAATCAATATTCACTTTTTGGTTAATTTAGAATCTTTAATGGGCACACTATCTCTCTTGCTCGCTTTTCACTATATCCATTGTGATAATCACGAGAATAGTAAAGTAGATTACAAATATAACAACTAAACGTACGCAAGTTAATTTTCTTATTTTATGTAGAAATCTAATTTGCATTGAGTAAAATGTTTCCGAAGTTTGTTAGACAAAATGGCACGTGGTTTCTGAGTAGATCTTATGTTTGTAGTATATGAAAATTTACATGAGGTTTTAAAGTACATTTACACTGACACGTTAAAAGATAAATAAATGATAAGGCTTTGAAAAATTTGACAAATTAATTTGAGTTTGTTGTTTGAACAGCTTAATATAATCGCAGGCTTTTGTGACTCCAAACCGGTTCATGATATGTCGATTCGCATGAGGCTCCTTTTATTCTTATATGTGTGTGGCATTTTGCAAAGTTTTTTAAATTAAGTGTTTTTTTTTTGTTTTTTCAACACAGGCACAATAATTTGAAAATAATAGTTTTCATTAACGATAATTTTCTGTTTCTTTGCAGGTATGTATTTTTCCTGGACGCAGTGAATGTTGAAAGCATCAGTTTACAATGCTCACTGGAGCAGGATAATCATTGCTCGAGCCGAGCAGAATCCCCTACCACACGCATCTTCGTGTTAGAAGTTTAGTGCTACTGGGATAAGCCGCATGTATAGTAAGATGAGAAGTGTTGGGTAAGTTAGAACCAGTTATTACATGTTTTAAAATTTTGGCTAATTGATTTGTGGCTACGATGACATGGTTTGAAATTTCTCTCTTCCAAGAATGCGGTTAGCCACGTTTTGTGTTTTAACTGCACTTAAAGTGACTGGTACAAATTCAATAACGCTTTACTTATTTTCGTAGAATTAATACTTTTTTTTTGTTTTATACAAATATTTATAGCTTAGAAAATAAAAGAGCTGGTGAACGCGTTATTTCAGTTAGAAAATTCATATTTACTATTGCAATAGCTGCGTTTAGTTTGCGTGTAAATGTCTAGGAAACCCACAATTTGATTAATTTTTCTTTCATAGTCTGATATACTAGGGTGTCCATATAAAGAAACATTTTTGAGGAAGTAATTTTTAAATAACTTCCAGGAAACTGTACACTTTTATTTTTGCACGTGATTTGGCTACTTTGAAATCTTTAATTACTATTAGGATAACATCTCCATCTAGTGAGTGATAGCGTCTTAAATACGTGGAGGTTCTGAGATAATAAAGTGGCGGAGGGCCCTTAAAAAAATTGTTTTTAATCAAAGAATCGACGAAAGTCGTGCCTTAAGTGAATCAAGCGCTGTGTATAAACAAACTACCATCCCTCGCTTGAGTACAGTTTAATTTCTTAGTCTCTTTGAAATACTTTCAAAGGCAGACTTCATAATCATGTAAAATATATTGTTTATTACTTTAAAAGTATGAGTTCATTGTTACAGTTTAATTTATTTTTATTGCTTTAAGCAAAAATTGTAAATTAAAGGAATAACTTTCACTAAACTTGACAATTTATGGATCACCTCACGAGAGGAAACCGTAGATAGTCTGCCCCTGTTTTATTTTATTTAAACTTGATGCTGATAGGAGGTATGGTTGCGCGAGTTTGAATAAAATCGCTGAAGCGCTAAGGGCCACACAGGCTGGCGCACGCAATACGGTGTCGCCTCTACATGCGAGTAACTGAGATAGATTTTAGTGTTTTCGCTGCGCAGCCTTTGATTCAGTTACTTTGAACCACGATCGTAATAGTCTATTAGTGAAAAATCTTTATCAAATTTCCGAACTTTTTCTTATCCCATTCCTAATATACGGAAAGTAGTCGGAAAGTACTTTCTTTAAGCTACGAAGGGTTTAAAGCCAGTATTTCTGATATATGTGAGAACTTGAAAGTGTAACTGAATAGTTGCTTAATTTATGAGCGCTTTTCGTTTATGCAGATATTAAATGTTGAATATGTTTAATAGTGTTAAGAATGCATTCGCCTCAATATTTCATAACAAATTTGTGTTTGAATTTTTAGTAATAATTATGATATAAAGCTGACTGCATTGTTTGTTGTGAACCACATGTGTTGTACGGAAAAGTAAGCTTGACAAGGAACTATGTAAATTGCACAAGCAACAGCGCTTAAAACAATGCTGAAGTATATTTATCATAAAATACGGAATCCTATTTGCAAGTGACTCTTCGGGCATATAACCGATATTATGAAACTCTTGTAGAGCGCTACGAATAAATGAAAGTCGCCACAAAACGCTGCCCTATTGCAGTACCTAGCAAGGAGATACTGATAAAAGTAATGGACCTACTTTCATATGCATAAGTGAAAACAATGTTTAATAAAGCTCTTAAAAGCTTAGATGATATCTGCTATCAAGACCTAGATGACAAGAGCCGCCCAAGTCTCCCCAAGCTCCACAGGTAGGCCTTGACATCTCGTCGACAGCAATGTCGTTAGAGATGGGACCAGAAACGTATGCAACGGTACCGAGACGATTACGAATACACACGCGCCCTACCAGGGACCTCGAGTACTGAAAACACGTAACGATGAGCTAATGCGCAATCAACTGCGCCACGGAGGTAGGATTCGGAGCATCAGCCCCGGATGTAATCAGTATAAAGTTTTTAGTGATAGGATTTACAAACCTAAAATATTGACAAAAGTGTCATTTTTAAAATAACCCATATAGCAAAAGACATTCAGACGTCTGTGGTTTTACTGACGGAATTACTGGCTTACTGCTGGCCCAGGAAACTTATGGGTCTCTACACAACTGGCCCTGCTATGATTCACTGCTGGAGCCAGGACATTTGGCACTGATACAATGTTGATGGAAATTAAACTGATGGATGGGAGTAGGTGAACTACTAATGACCCATAAATGGCTTACCAGTAATGGTCGCACATAAACTTTACATATTGCTGGTGAAAGCATGGGTAGGTAACCATCTGTAGGCTATTTGATTGCTGTGAACTGGTACATCGATGGCCCATTGCTGTTCTAAGAATATGGGCCATGCCTGGGCCAGTTGTGCTCACCACAGCTGGACCAGGTATGGACAGAGTAGGGTTAGAGGGCCACTTCAGAACTAGCAGTGGTGTCGGGTGCATGCCAGCTATTGACCAACTTTTTACCGGCTTGGCATCCGATTGTAAAGCATAAATTGGCCATATTGGTTTTGCTACGTGGAAAGTGTCTGAACTACTCAGAACAGGCAAATTTACATCACCTACTTCTGTGCTACTAATCGGTTGATAGGTTCCCGAGGTGTCATAAATAAATTATTTTCATATTTCGCACTATTTAACAAAATTACCGAAAAATATGTCCTATTACAACGCTTGTAACAGATGCTGGCAGCATACAAAGGGTGCACGAATTAGTTAAATTTTTTACTACAAATGACAAATATATCTAAAGGATTTATATGACAGACATTTAGGTTATCAGTACCCAACACTAATTAAACCATGTAAGTTTACATGATCTGCTGTAGCAATATTGGTGTACCGGATTTCGTAGAAATTATTTGAATAGTTTCGGAATATGGCATAATGTTCATTTTCCTCACCTGGCACTACTTTACAAAAACGCCGGCACAAGAGATCTCTGCATGCATAATTGATGTTTCCAATGAATACTGTTAGTATATAAAATTTAATTGAATTTTGTTTTATTGTTTTATAAATATAACCTACTAAACTAATTAGTTTATATTAATGTAATTTAAAAAAGCTTGCCACACCAGGAAAAATGTAAGTTTGCATACCTTACTATAAATCTACTTGCGTGAAAAATTTGATGGGAATTGGGATGATAGGTCCTTGCGATATGGCTTAAAACCACAAATTTTTATGTGATGATTATCATAAATAAAGGAACAAAAGGTTATATATTAGCAAATTCGGTGACTGCCAATGAGACTGTGAGTATACGAAGTTAAGTTATAGTCGGTTAATTACTTTCGTAGATATAGCTTACTACGCTACTTTTTTTTATATAACCGCCAACCTAAAAATAAGTGCCTATTCCACTTAAAACATATATATTAATATGGCCTACCATATTTTCATCACATTTCGTAGGAATTGGTTTATTTTCTTTCGGTATATCACAAAAAATGTATTTTTCATGGGGGAGGGGAGGTATCTTACAAAAAGGCGGAGAAATGAGGTACTATTACTGACGGCCATATCGCTAAATTAGCGATATGGCCGTAATTTTGAAAATAAGTCTCTAACCCACCTAACACATACCAATTTACAGTAACTGCCGAAGTACAACTTGTTTGCGAAATTCTGTAAGAAGCGGTAAATTTTTTTCCTGAGATATGATATGTAACTTTATTTCATGTGGTGCTATCATACAAAATGGCTGCCAAAACTCGCTATTTGTTGGCATGTATGACAATTGTAATAGATACTTTCAGCACACACAATTTGATCTACATTAGCTGAACGTTATGGTGGACATACCAAATAAATCTAAAATATTTGTATGACCACCATTTTAAAAATAAGTGCTTAATCAATTTTAATCGCCCAGGTTTACATCACCTACCACATTATTACTTACGTAATAAATTTGGCGAGAATAGGCTTAGTAGTTATGGAGATATAATATAAAAGCTTAATTATTTATGTGGTGCTATTTTCCAAAATGGTGGACCATCAGCAATATATATCTATAATTTCAATGCATACGTGTTGTTCTGTCAACATAAAATTTTGGTTTCAATCGGTTGAATGGTTCCCGAGATATCACATAGCACCATCCATTTTTAAATAGCCGCCATTTTGAAAGTAAGCTTCCGAGATATTGAAAACTATAAAAAACTGATTTTGCTACCAATTTATGTAATTGTACCGAGTTTTATGAATTTCGGTTTACGCGTTAAAACGTTTTTAGGAGACACACACAGACAGGAAAGTAAGCTCATAAGCGTTTCTTTCTTTCGGTAAGTAGGTTAAAACAGTATCGTTTCGCTTTATACCCCGCTGACTTGCTAGAATGCATACAAGTATATTTAAGTTAAGTGTGTGCCATCGCATCTCTGTTCATATATACGTCCTACACAACTCCGGCAATATTGTAAACATTTCAAACTCGTATGGTGTGATTTCGTGTGACTGAGGAAAACATGACGATAAGTTGACAGGCAGCCACTAATGATCTTTGCTAGAGTACGCGAAGAACTGTGAAATATTGGGCGGTGCCCTGTTGTAAAGAAAAATGATAGTAGCTGTACACCAAAACATGGTAAAAGCGGGTCATGGTACACTGAGCACTTTTGAAAGCCCTGCTTAAGATCTACTTGTATGCACGTTGTGTATCATTCCGCCTTATGTAACATTAAGTGCCACGGGCATTACCATGTTATTCATGCGTCCGTTAAGTGAAACTGTAGAATTATTAGAGAAGTAAATATTTTACAAATCCGTTAATTCATACGCATTAAAAAAGAGAAGGCAAACAAAAAATTTAATTTGTCATAAATGGTAACCTAACATTTTTAATTCCACGTTGAAACATGGAACTTCTTCCCCTCCATTGTTACCAACTTTGCTGGAAGAATGTTACTGAGTCCACCCGTTAAAATATATGCAGGTAAGAACATTGACATTTTTATAAAGGTTGATTTCAAAAGTGCTCACTTCAACATCATCAACTTTTATGTAAGTACTGACAGGTGAATCAGCTGCTTGCGCACTCCAGCAACACACGCAGTCAAAACGTGACGTCACTTGCCAGCAACGTGTCGAATCGCCACTCTCCAGTCGACGCCTGGTAA
>NQII01003107.1:84830-121325 GCA_002778355.1 Clitarchus hookeri | reverse complement strand
TTCCCCTCCACCGGCCAACAGAGAATCTTTCGCAGCGCGTAGTAGCCAATCAGACATAGGCCCCTCTCTGGAAGCCTCGAGCAGCCAGTCAGAGAAATGGGTAGCGATCACCTCGACGGAACGGCCATGCCATTTCACTTCTAGACACTGTACACTGATCAGATCGTGAAATTTAATTCACTACTTTCCAATCGCGTACGATCGAAATTTGGTTTCACAACGCAGCACAGTAAGAAAAAGCCAAATAACTCTTTAGCCACAAGTTCTCAAAGGATAAAACGACGGTCGGTTGGGATGGGAAATACTTTTATTTGGGATAATCATGATACAGGATGTTTACTGCAAGACCAGACTAATTAAGAGATTTCAAATGAGTTTCTAAACAGTTACGTTTTTTGGAAAGACAGTGTTACAGCGTGATCTTAGTCACATTTTTCATCTGTCTCCATTTTGGGTTTTACATGATATTGCCGTAAAATATTTGCCGGTCACCTGAAACTGTTTTGGTTTTCGTTTCGCAGCCCGTAAGACATGATATTTTTGAGTTGCGAGCAGGAATCCTGCAACAGTCAGCTGGTTTCCGGACGAAGAAACACAGAAAATGCACTGTCTGTTTGCGCTTACTACCTGTGACGCAGGAGATGCTTTGCGGGTTGCTGCACGCGATATCTTAAGGGAACTGTGTTGTGCCGAACGGAGATTGCCTTCATTACTTGGCAAATTACGCAACGGCAGGGCACGAGCAACATTGGCGCAGTGTTATAAGCAAGCCCCGAGGGATAACCCACAGTAAATAGCACTAAGACGTATCCACAAAGCGCGGGGTGCCGTATGTTAAGGCGATGCTTGCGCATCGAAGTTATTCCGGGATGATTTCCTGATCGGCGAATAATGTGGAGAACCTATGTTATAGAAATGCCTTGGCATCGCCTCGAACGAAGATTGAAAATCTCTTGTAGAAAACCCTTCCGCAATTTGTTAAGATATATTACTAGTACGTTAACTATTACAGGGGAATTTAAACTCCTTTCCTGGCCAAAAATTGTTTTTCGAACGCCCCACTCAGGGGACATATTTCAGCCGTATTAACGCACGTATTTGCATTTACAGTAGACGATCGTAACATCACCGACTATAATAAGAAAAAAAGGTTTTGATTATGCAATTAAGTGGGCTGCCGATGGAATGAAAAATCATTACTATCAATTAAGCGCTGACCGCTCGTTATGGATTTGATGAATCCTCTCGAGACGGACTTATGAAAATAAAATTTGGCTCTGCTCTTAAATCTGTTTTCGTGGTTTTTACCATCAGCCATAAGTCCTTAACACGTTGTCCATAAATCTCTAGTTAACCCCGCATTAAGTTAACTTCTTTAACTTGAATGGAATTTTAATCACGTAACTCGCTGACACAATTACAAGCACATGCACACGCGATCACGGTTTAACTACGTTTTATATGGCAAAAACAAAAACTGGCTTGTCACCCCGATTGCACTTTCTTCACAGGAAAATATGTGGTGGCGTTCCCAGAGTTATTTGGAATTAAACCTCACTGAATTATCTGATAAAGCGGACTGCACTTATCAATATGGTGCACTGCCCTACCACGATGGCGGATGGCTGCACCTACCAAGTTGGCGGTCGGAAATAAGATGGCGGACTGCACCGATCCACATTGCAAAATGAGGGGGAGACCTCTGTAAATTTAATTTTTAAAATATTTTGAAAAAAAAATTTTTAGAAATGTTTTCAATTTTTTTTATTTATTTGTGATATTTTGGATATATGTGTCAAATGTCACCAGGGTCAAAGGTCAAAGATCAATGTCACCTGGATTTACGATCGCTGACAATATGGCCGCCAGGGGACCAGAATAACAGCATGAACAGCTCCAATGCTCCGAGCCCCCGTCCCCTTTAGCCAAAGTCTCAATTTCTCCACTAATGTGGATGCCATGCAATCTTGCTCGATTTCAAATTAATAATTTCAGATTGAGATTTATAACAAAATAAAATTGACTTGGACCTAGTATGAATCAGATAAAGTAATAACTTAATCTTTAGTGCTATGTAAGTAATACACAACCTCTTTTATCCAAACGTTTATGTAACATTAATTGCGGCACAAGCAAGTAAATTATAATTATTTTTGGCAATTTAAACTATGTACTGCAAGGCTATACGTGTTGAAATGAAGAGATTCTGAACAGCCATGTGTGAGGCTAGCAATACCATCTGAGGTCAAAGTCAATCTTGTTCATCTTCAGTTTCTTGCGTTGAGTACTACAACAACCACATTTACAAATGCCCTCAAATCCTGACGTATGAACTCTTGCTGGAGTTAGAAACCATAAAGTGGCTTTGGCTATTTCGACATCTTTCTTTGAGACTGGAGGGGGCAGGGTGGAGTAACGTGAGCCATCTTTACATAGAAGGAAGGTGACGGTTCGCAACCAAATTCCGATATTACTTGCTCTTTCGGAGTCTATGAAAAATAAATTTATGGGGCCTTTCTGCACGTAATCGTGTGATAAAGCCAAAACGTATCTATTACCGCTGCTAATTACTATCGCAAAGCAAATCTGAACATGAAACTGAGAAGAACGAAACTCTCTTCTGCAGTCATCACTTGCTTCACAAATACATTATCGTCCTTCATAACGTCGCAATCGAAAGAACCGATATTCATGAAAACAGGTCTTGAAACATATCTCCTCGTATGACTTACGGTGATGTTCATGTATTGGGTCATGTACGGTATGTTTATGTTGCTTAATTATATGTATGTTTTTTAATATGAGTAGTTTCATTTCCCCACTCCAAATCCCTTTAACAAGTACGAAAACAGGTTTGACCTTGAACATCAGTTGCAAGTTTTGACCTGCCAGCCTGCTCCCGGAAGTTGCTATCAGTATCTTATCAGTTTTAGCGGATGTACATCCTTTAATTATTTAACATTGGTGCAGCATTTATTATTTGAAACTGCAACCCTTTAACCACATTTCGTACTGGCAATCGACTATTAAACTTATGTGGCCGAGCCTGGTTGTAACTTCACAGAGCTCGTGAACTCATTTCGGTAGGAAAGCGGAACCAACGCGACCATGTTCGCCAGACATCCAGCTTATTGTTAAATATTTTTTAAGTAAAAAAAAAAAGTCTATCGGACCAAGTTTTTTAAACGCGTGGGCAAAGAAATGAACACAAATTGTCGGCATTTGCAGGCTAACAAAGCACAAACGGCGTGAATACCGTTTTGCAGTGCGACAAGTAATGTTTTAGAAATCCCAGACAAAGCACGGTTTCTTAACCATCGCCTATTTACGCAGTAAACAGCAGATTTCAAAAGTAGAAATTACCGCACGTATGAAAAATGGCTTAAGTTCTGCTTACTTGTCGAAAAACATTTTGCATCACTGATACCTTCGTTTGTATTAAAAGCGTTTTGTAGTTTGGTCACAGATCAGGTCAGCATGAAACGTTTTAAGGCGTGATCAAAAATTTACAACTATCTCCAGAGAAGTATGGTGGCTTCATGTTTTTCAGAACAACCTCCTGTTTCAACACAAACACGCTCGGATTTACGCGTGATTTTGGTCTGCGCAGAATGGCATGTTATTTTGCGAGGTTGTAAATAGATAATATTTGTGGCAGTTCTGCCGCAACGGAATAATTGGTATTGCCAACATCAGGGAAATAAATCATTACGCCCACCTCCCCGCCTACACATTAATACGATATTTCAAATCCGGCAGTCCATAGGGGCCAGGGGTTAGCAACCCACATTAAGGGAACATGGAGCAAACCACTAAGATGGAAAGCCTATGCACATACCTGCCAGTAATATATATATATATATATATATATATATATACATAAAACTGAAATATTAATTACTACCTTCAACAATGCAAATATATATATTTTTCAAATAGATATATTTTACATGTAAAAAACGCCCTGAGAAATTATTGCAGTGAATATTTTAAATTATTTATTTCAGGTATTCAAGCAAAAAACCAAGCTTCATCTAATTCGTATTGCAAAGTTTTATGATTAAAAAAGTTGCACATTAAAAATTTTTAATGTATTTATGAAATATATTAACGTGCATTTTCAGCTTTCTCTTATTTAGACAGAGGGACTGTTGAGAGGGACTGTTGAGAGGGACTGTTGAGAGGGACTGTTGAGAGGGACTGTTGAGAGGGACTTTCTGTTTTAAGTGTTTGTGTGGATGCGTGTTTCTTACAACTCCGTTCTTACTGAACCGAGTACTTTTAAACTTATTGTATACGGTTTCATTAAAATTTTATCTAGATTTAACTAGCATACACGAGAAAAATTTGCTTGGATTTAATCCACAATCAATTAGAAAATTATTATTCTAACAATAAACACATTCTTCAAAACGTTTATTTCTGATAAATTTTTTGGTGTTAAAAAAATATTTTGATTCTATTTTAAAGAAGAGTAGTTTTGACCAATTTTATCTACCCGGGTTGAGCCGTTTTGGCATTTACCAGTTTTACAACATTTGGCACCTGTAGTGAGTAATATTCAAAAATAGATAAAAATTGAAGGTAGATTTACACCGAGCGGAAGTATGACGCTTCCACCAAAATACCGGTTGGGTTAAATCAGCTCTGCATGTTTACCCGACAATACCCAAACACTTTGTTTTCAAGTAGTGTTTGTTAAACCAGCGAAACTGTTTCTTCAACTCATTTTGTTAGAGGAACCAAACCAACTCGGCTGCATTTAAAACTTTTTTTCGCAATAAAAAGGTTGCATAGAATTTTCCCGCAGAATCTAATTAAAGTTGTGATAGGAATCGAAAATGCAATGCTGCGAAAGAGCGAACTGACATCGTTCCGTAACCCATGCTTTGTGCTGAATACAGTAGAATGCAAGGTACGGCGACCACACTTCTTATTAATTTGCCTCAGAGAAGGTAAAAAGATAGTAGTTCAGTAGTTGCCCTTATCNTTAAGGTCACCTAAAATAGTCAGTCAATAGACCGCCAGGAGCGTGTGTGTTTCCTCACGTCGCCAATGCCTCAAACGCAGACGCCAAGATCGGTCGCATCGGTCCAGGTGGGAAGCCATTCAACGGATCGAACTACGCCTGCCGTCGTCCAATGATTCGATTTCTCTGAAGCCAAGTAGTTCTTACATTTTCGAATGCTTCGCCGACGTGTGCAAGCTCCTCACTGACGTCCACTTCACACGCAAAAATAAATTTGCGGTACTCAGTTTAATCCTACGGCCGTTCGTGTCACGAGGTTTGTAGCGGAAGCAGCCAACATGCACCCCCACCCCTATATTTTCTGTTCACAGTCCCACGCGGCAGTCGCAGACAGAATTATTCATTTGAAATATTACCTGTAATGATGTTGTGTAGCACCCTTACTCTCCTGTGGATTACTCATTTCGGCTGCGTATTTTAGTTTTGAATGAATATACACTGAAGAGCCAAAAAAAACTGGTACACCTGCCTAATACCGTGTAGGACCCCCGCGAGCACGCAGAAGTGCCGCAAGACGACGTGGTATGGACTCGACTAATGTCTGAAGGTATGCAGGCGGTAATTCACACCATGAATCCTGCAGGGCAGTTCACAAATCCAATTTGCGCCAATTTGAGAAAGGGTTGCACGTCTGTCACGTTTAATGATTCTCGTCAGTCGTCGTTTGTCCCGTTCTTTCACGATCTTTTTCCGGCCGCAGCGATGTCAAAGATGTGATGTTTTACCGGATTCCCGATATTCACGGTACACTCGTGAAATGGTCATACGCGAACATCCAAATGTTATCGCTAACTCGGAGATGCTATGTCCCATCTCTCGTGCGCCGACTATAACACTACGTTCAAACTCACCTAAATCTTGATAACCTGCTATTGTAGCAGCAGCAACCGATCTATCTGCCGACCGCATCGCGTTACTCTGATTGGTTTCACACCTCTGTTAAATGCATACGCACACCTTTACCAGTTTTTTTGGCCCTTCGGTGTACATGCATACAAAAAATGTATGCATGATTAAAAACATGCGTACATAAATACTAAAATTTACTTAATAAAAATCAGCTGATGTTGGTTTTTATTAGAGCAAATTAGTTTTATCTTCGAAATTTTTTATATTACCGTCAAAATATTTTTCGATCGTTTGAACTTTTGAACGAATAATAGCTCAAATAAATCTATTTCTGTGTAAATAATGTATTAAACGTAGCTTTAGAAAAATTCCGCTAAGTACAAATAACTGATATTTAAATAGCGAAATGATCCTAAAGCGAAAATGTGTGATTAACTGAGAATTATTTTTTACGAAATTTGTAACAACTCATTGCATGTGCATACTTTTTATCAATAGTTATGCTCTTGATCCATCGAATAATGATTCAGGGATTTGTAGGATTATCTGTTAGATATGAGAAAACAAATATACAAAAATTAAATTCAGTCGAATGTAAAAGTGCATTTTACACATTAAATTTCGCGATGACAAAAAATATGGTAAATTCGAAAAAAAACATTAATCAAGGAAATGTGCCAAATTATTGAATGGGTCCAACAACTAGTAATTAATTAGGATTAGCAGTTTTGGTGATTTATTACATGCAGGATTTCATTAACGGAGAATTAAAAAAAATACTATTTCAACTATAAAAAATAACTTTGAATACAGTACTTAGAGTAGCACATCTGATGTGACAAGGTGTGATTAATGAGCGGTAGGGGAAGTAGGGTCATGGGTCTCCAGGAACAACGGGATACGGGATATGAGGTAGGAGTTTGCCGCGATGACGTCACAGGAGAGGCCGGCGATCGCGGTCATTGCCCCTCTCGACGCTCCCGACCCACGACCGGCCATTCCAGCAAACCGCGACCCCTAGAAATAATTCTAATAAAATAAAGTTATTAAAAACATATGTTTCATTAAAATTTCTTAAATATGTCAACTCACCACTTTGGATTTTATTTTCCAAATATGTAATATTATATGTTCCTCGATTTTCTCGATTATTTTTATAATTCTTCCCGCGTATGAAATATTACGATTTGGAAGATAAAAATGTAAAGTGGCAAGCCGATATATACAAAATGTTTTTATTAAAAAAAATTATTTTATTAAAATTATTTCTAGGGTCGAGGTTCGCTGGAAAGGCCGGCCGTGGGTTAGTTGTGTCCAGGAGGGAGATGAACGAGGCCGCCGGCCGCTACTGTGACGTCATCGCAGCAAACTCCTACCTCATATCCCGTATCGCGTTGTCCCCGGCTACTCAAGACCCTACTACTAGTAGGTAGATATATTTGACTTTAAAACGTACGAGACAGCCGTACAAACACCTGAATGAATCTCAGAGAGGCCAATAATTGTTGATTGAGAGGCGTTGAGCGGACCGCCGAGAATTGCGTTTCATTAAATCTATTCGATCTCACATTCAAAGTGTGTTAGGAGCAACGTGTAAGTGAAATCGTATAAGACGGAGTGGTTTTGGATGATCCCGACAGACAGTAAGGAGAAAGGACTGCCTGTTTAGGCACGAAGAAATTCAAGTAACTTCCTTGTCCACCATCCTGGCTTCACATATGGCAGCTTCACTAGAGTACATGGTCTCTACCAGAAGCATTTCCATAAAGCTAGGAGAGGTACATTTGCGATCCCGATGAACTTTGTGTGTTCTGCCATTAATACCTCGATGTCTTCACCTTCGTTTTCATTGGTGATTGATGACTACAGGAAGAATCGTGAAATGCCGTGGATTGGCGAATTGTTGCCCTTAGAGACGAACCATTCTTATTTTTTGGGCACGGATGACTGAAGTGCTGGATTTTAGAGGTCCGTAGTTGAACGATGCAACCCTCGCCTCAGTTTACAGCGGCGGATGCTCCATACGACTGGCGTGATGAACTTGACGAGCCGTCGCACATCATCTTTACGATCTGCTGACTGCGACACGAGGATCACCTGGATGTATAACGATATGTTGAGCATACACCATGCCGCCTTATGCGCTACCTTTCATGACTGAGCGCCCAATGTACCAACTTTCAGCCAGACAACGCTCGCCAGCATACGTATCTTGCTACAGAGCGTGTTTAGGTCACGTTCCATTACTTTCGTGGTCTTCTGTTTTCGTGATACCGTGCGGTGGACCAAACGGGACACCACCTTCCTCCCAGTTGAAGTGTTACCGATTTGGAACAACATTTGCAACAACTTTGGTCAAATAAGCTGCAGTAAAAAATACAGTGTTTGTTTGATTTCCTACCTGTTCGTGTCTATGCAAGAATGGAAGCATGAAGCTATCTGATGAGATACTTCGGTGCCCAAGGTGAGCAGAACGTTGTCCTAATACAGCGATAACATACTTCTTCCTCGTGCCCGCACAACCAACAAATCGTATGATCACAGAGTAGATAAATACACAGAAACGGAAAGGCGTGGCACTTCCTTGATGTAGGTCAACCCATCATCTGATTTGCTGCGCGAGGCTCTGGGAAAGGGTGGTCTTGCGTCTGATTGGCTACTGCAGGGAGTGAAAGTTTTCCTATTGGGTGGGCTGACGGTTGGTGAGTAATTTACCAGGCGCTGATTGGCCAACGACTTTCCAACGTATTGCTTTCCACTGACGCCATATTGTTGGCGTTTGCTGCGGGAGTTCGTTTTATAAACGGCTGTTTCACCTATGTTATTATGAAGAATTGTACATAATATATAAATATTTTCTCTTGAGAGTTAACAATCCTTAAAAAGTTTTAACGTCATTAAGTAACAAAGATAAAATATTTCTTAAGTACGATACCTAAAACAAATATTTTAAGGTTGAACTAAATAAACAAAATTTCCCAGGGAATTTTAAAATTGAATTAGTAAAATCAATTGAATAAATGTTTAACCTGCAACAAAGAATCGAAGGTTGTTTTTACGTGAACGGTACAATAAAACCCTAATTGTTTACTTAGTTTAGTGGTGATAAAACAACTGGAATTAGGTAGACAGGAAAATATTAAGTTTTGTTAGTGCCCATAACCATTATCAAGCTAATTTGGCAAACAATTAGCAGAATTTCAAAGTGAATTTTTGTTTTAGAAAAGCAATTTCTTTAATAAAATTGTATTAACCCTTTAATTACCATTGTAGAAATCGTCAACATGTTGCACAGGAAGCTTATCATTGCCAGGTACTGTACTCTAGGTTCAGTGCCCAATGATCTTTCCTGTGGATAACAGATTCCTTTACCATGCTCAACGTTGTGATTGGTTCGTATCACTGTCACCGACCACAAAGCATACAGCTAATTGGTAGTGATAGCAAAAGAAGAACTTTGCAAGCTAAAGTATACCACGCATAAAAAATTTATAAATTGCAACACTCGATATTATAAATTAATATGGGGAGGAAAGGGTTAAAGGTTTGTGGAAGTGTAGCGATTAATATAACATATTTAAGTATTTATTTGAACTTTTTCATTACCTAGGTTTTAATTATTGCTAGAAATCAGTTGGTGGTGTCACTGTGAGTTCTGCTGTTTGCATATTTTAATTCGTGAATCATTGAATTCCATTATCTGAGCTCTGGTTATTTGATTTGATTTTCAATAATTTTGTTTAATTTTCGCATCTTTAATATTAACATGAAGACAGTATTCCAAAGTACGCGACTAGGTATTTAATAAATTAAAATATTTGATTAATTATTTATTACATTTATTCAAACACACTTTTTAAAGATGCACGCAGAAATGTACGCGAAGTGTTTTACTTGTCATAATTTGTCAGATCTTTAGAAGTTTAAGTAGTTCAATATTTATTCAGCATTATGTTATTTTGCGTGCGCGTTGCCTATCTGGTTGTGTAAATATAAGTTGTCTGTTTGGCTGTTTTTAACAGTAATAATTAACCCATAGGTGTAAAATAATTTTACATTAAAAAATGCAATAATTACTTAAAAAAACGTGTACAAAAAGAGATTCTCTAAGTAACTAAAAATTTCATTGATTTAAAAAATTGTGTGTGATTTAAATTTGAGAGTAGTCTTTTGCTGTGAAAAAGTTTAATTTGCTATCCATGGCTTAAATGAGTATTTCAAAAGTCACATACGTGGGCATATTAATTTTTAGTATTTCTACTAGTCCAATCTGATTATTTTAATAAAAAATAAACGTGATTTTGGCAGTTAATTCACAAATAAAATAATTACTAAAAATTATAATAAAACAGGAAGTTGAAAATATTTCGACGATAGTTTAAAGCAGTTAGTACGTGTGATGTCATCGGCCTTAATACCACAGAGCTGTAATGTTTCGCCATATGACTGAAAATCCTACTTGCAGTCGTGTTGAATTCACAACTCCTTGCTTAAAATAGTGTGCCTTGCCAACTTAGTGAATTGCGATAAACTATTTCTTTCACATTTTCTTTTAAAAACCACAGAAGTACATTATTTCGTACCTCACTAAAAGCATTGCAGTGGCCAAATTAATCACGTAGGACACCTTTCCAGTGAAAGTGAGGATAAATAAACTCTACAAGTTGTTATTACTTTTGAAGATATATTGTGTTTGCATCCCTTGGTGAAAATCGTATGCAAACTCACGACACACTTCTACTGTAGATGAGATGAAACATTTGTGTTGTTATGTAAAATGTTGTTTCAGTGTCTTTATTTTTTTTTTGGCAGCTGAAGACATCAACAAACCACACACAATGTGCACTGGACTAACAGACTGAACGTAAACCGCACTAAATTGTAGTCAAAATTTAAATGACGCGTGTCATTTTACGTCATTTGCGCTACCGACCACAGTCAATTGAACAACACGAATTTGAATGAATACAAACGAAAGCGATTAAACGTTTACCACAGACGCGGTATGACAAATATGCATTGCAAATTATTTGAGCTCCAGACCGGTTATAACGGAAATTCGATCATGCACAGCTTCAATTCATACAGCTAGGAAACGCTAATCTCATGTAAACAAATGGTTTCCTTTACTGTAACGCAATCAGCATGATGAAGGCTAAATTACCCATCAATAATTATGCATATGCATCCATGAGAGGGCATGAGAAAGAGGGCATTACGGTATTTTCAGCTTGGATATTTTGGAATGTCAAATAAAAAAAAAAAAGGTTTATTTGAAACATGTTTTTACCCAGTTAATGTTGGCTCTGTTGTGGTGTAATGTTGCTTCATAGGAGCTGACGAAACATGCATCTATTAAGTAACTAATATATATATTACCTCCCTATGAAATTATTTAAACTTAAACAAAATATTATTAATAATTGAAAGGTGAAAACCGGAACAACGTTGTGTGATGTCTTAAGACGAGGTTTTCAATATGAAATGTCGTTGGGTTCAGGATAAAGCAGTGTGATGGAGCAAAATAACAATTTCCTGGGCAGAATTTTCCTGGTGTTACAGTTAATATGTCTGGGTCTCGGCTTTGCAGTAGTTTGGTCCAAACGTATGTTTCGCGAGTCGGCATGCAGTTCTAGCAATTCGTATCAGGTTATGTGCAGCGGCGTATTTTAAGATACATCGGAACTGTGCATTTGCTACGGAAATAGTGTAACATGAACTGCGAACCGCTAAAACAAAAAAAAAAAATATTCCATCGCAGGCAGACTGGCCGTCCGGGTCCTGTGGCTTAGCCGCCGAGATCTCCCGGGTCGTCACCTACGGATTACTTCCCACGGCACGATGTGAAGAGAGACAACTTACAGACAACGTGTGGAGGGCTTCCCGGTGGGATCGCGACTGTCGTTGGCGACGCGAAAGATGATACTTGTACGCTGGAATCTGGGCGCCGATCTGTGGTACGTTCGCTGTACCTCCTGCAAAGACAACGGTGGAGGACATTCCGAGAACTCCTTGCAAACAACGTGTAACGCGCATTAAACAGCTCGCACTGCTAAAACCTGCTTGCTGTTTGTTCGCGACGTATTTCCTCTCAGAGACGGTGCAGCAGAGTCCGCAGGAAGTATTCGGCAATTGCCTACATGCCAGGGGCCAAGTACGACTGCCGCTGAAATTTTGTGTGCGTTCGCAACAAGAGGACAGTCTTTGTTAATCAGTTTTTACTGCTGATTAACCGGTGCCATACTTATGCAAAACTTGACGGTAAAAATATTTTATAAAGTCAAAGGATAACCAGAAATTCGATATTTTTTTAAGGGGGGTGGGGGGTGATTGGATTCACAAGGGTTTGTTTGTGTGTTGATGATCTTTATAACTTAAAATATTGCTGCGAGTGTTGTAATTTAATTTCATATAGTTTTAGATATTTTGAAATTAAAATAAGGCTTTAAGTAACATTGTACTTTATACTTAATTTTGCATAATAAATATTCTTCCGTAGTATTTCAGGTCAGTTTTTAAAGACATTTGGGCAAAAATCAGAGGTTCCTATTCCTTAATTGTTTACACACAACGTTGACCTCAAGGATACCTAGCGACAGTTTCAGAACCAAATTGAATTATTATTGCAGTAATGGAGTCACAATTGAATGGAGAATATTAAACAGTTCACCACACTTACTACGTATTTTTAGAACAGGCCAGCAAGGGAATTCAAATTCGTTATTTAACGCTATAAATTGTTATTCACCAACTTCATCTGGAAACATACTTGTGTTGGTAAATAACTTTTACTTTTAAAGTAACGTTTAAAATACATTTTAATAACGTTTTACCTGAGAACTGTTTCTTACTATCTATTACCAGCAAACATAATATTTCTCCATGTTTAATTTATACTTACTATGAAATAAATACTATAATATATATGAAACTTTTATTAACCAAAAAATAAAGCACATTAATGTCAAAGGAAGCACAAAACGCTTGTCGTATATAAGATACAGTAATTATTAAACAACCAAACATGTTATAAAAGCCGTGGTTTTCCAAAAGTTTGATTCATTAAGTGTGAAGATGCCGTCAGCAGACTGTACTTATTGTTTCATGTAAGTTAAAGTAATAATGGTGTACTATTCATATTTATAACATTTCACAGCGTCAAGTTGTAGCTGCATGCACAAAAGTCATTAGAACAAGTGTAATGTAAATGGTTACATTTGGCGGAAAGATTAGTGATACCCAGAAAAGTGACGAAACGAGGCTGTGCTTTAAAGGTTATTTTCGTAATAGTAAACAATCGCAAATGGTATAACTTTGCCGTTAAAATACCTGCAGGTTGTGTACGGTGGACTTAACACTTTTGAAATCCTAGCTAAAGATATTTCGCATGCATATTGTGTGTTATTTCACCATGTGTAAAATTAAATCTACCGTAGTCCTCACTACTTTATTCATGCGCGGGTCAAGTGAAACTGTAAAAGTATTAAAAACAAGTAAAATATTTTACGTATGTTTAACTCTTAATTTTACATTCATTAAAAAACCAAAAAGAGCAAAAGAATTAATTTAAGTTTCCACAACTGTTAACCTAACACTTTTGACTTAACTTTAAGATACGAAACTATTTTCCTTCCTTCGTTACCAACTTTACTGGGCCACCAGTCAGTTTGTCCGTTCAAACACTTACATGCAGGTAAGGGCAGTTACAGTTTTCAAAGGTTGATATCCAAAGAGAACAGCCTTCACAGATGGTTACTCTTCGTACTGGTTTGCATCCCAGGACACCTGGAATTTGGGATCATTATCGTTTTACTGGCCCACGTTTCCTTTCGCTAGCCGCATCCGGCCTCCCCCCCCCTTTCCCGGTGCTCATCAAGGCCAATTGATGTACCGGAACGAGGCATCTGACGGACGGGCAGCCAGCTGAACGTTTGTTTCGGAAACAGTAACGGCTGACGTCGCTGCTCCAGGGGGCAGCTAGCTCCAGCGTAATTAACACCAAAACAGAAGCGTAAATTCAAACCTGGAGTTTACAGGATGTTGTACTCTGTTGCCTGCCACAGCGCTGGCACGCTTTCAATTATTCCCCATTATTGCCCTTCCATAACTTAATAATGCACGGTACGAAAATATCAGTATCCGCGTTACAACGCGGGTTTGGCACGAAATGAAGCTATTGTTTTCTAAAGCGCTGTCGGGGTCAAAAGCTCGAGTGTTTGTCTGAACAGAAACTGTTTGCATTTCAAGTAAAATATTCAGAATGACCCGTAGCGTTGAATAAAATAACTGGCTACTAAAGTCCGACCAAAAAGAGAAGCTCGAATTTGAACTTAAAATAGAAAATAGTTTATTATCATAATTCAGAATTGTAGAGCACACACTCAAAACTGAAAGGCGTAGAGAAAATTAGAATTTTAGAATACTTTTACAAGTTTCACAAACATTAAAATGTTTAAACGTGGGGTAAAACTCTGTTCCAAATTTGATTTTTATTTCACGTTAAAGAATTACATGAATGAATAATTTACAGTGTATACATATAATAAATTAATTAGCTTTAGAATGTTATTTCTTTTACTTTTTTAAAAACTGATTTTTTATGAAAGAGCACGTTTTAAGATCAACAAAAACCCTCTTATGAAAAATTTTCTTTCCTTCCTGCTCTTTGTTCAGAAACTGGTACGCCTTTTAATATTAAATTCTCATTTACAATTAATGGGTTAGCTGTTATTTTTAAATTTATACAAATGGCAGAGTTTTTTTTATGGGGAAACGTGGCAAAATATGATGAAAAACCACCCATTGTGTCTAATTATAATACACAAAACCCAGGAAGCTATCACTTTTGGCTTAGCACCACAGACGATGGTTTAAAATGCGTGAATTTTTCTAGCCGTGCTTTTCAACGTATAATGCTCATTAAGATACGGCAATTTCCTTGACTTTAGATGAGTATTAGTCAAAGAATTTAATACAATGAAAAGAATTCGTATCAAATATTGAACTCAAATTTTCTGCTTGGGCTGGTTATTACTTTACGGAGAATCCCCCAAAAAAAAAACTATGCAATTTTTATCTTCTTCTCTGACATACTAAATAAACGGAAAATTCTCATTAAATAACAAAGGGAGTATTTAATGTTCATACCTTTCTTCAAAACAAACATCTCTCATATGTATTGAAGCTTNAACTATGCAATTTTTATCTTCTTCTCTGACATACTAAATAAACGGAAAATTATCATTAAATAACAAAGGGAGTATTTAATGTTCATACCTTTCTTCAAAACAAACATCTCTCATATGTATTGAAGCTTCAGCAAAGCGTGAACCGTCGAATTAAGTCAAAAGAGCATCCACAGTTCGAAATTATTTTTTCACCTTGATTTCCTCTGGAAAGATTTTCGTAATTTCTTCAAACATATATTTCAGTTGCTGTGTTTATTGGTCAGTTTTTGTTTTTTGACAATGCAGTGTAATAAGATATTGCTATACTGTAAAATGTATTATTATATCGACACTATATTTTAGTTCTCTCATTGCCCTGTTGGGCAACGTACTCAAAAATAGCCATTAATAAATGAAGGCCTAGGTACGTTTCCCGATATGGACGTGCACGAGAAAAATTTGCTTATACACTTTTTTTAATAAACTTGAAATCGATGACAAGAGTCAGAAGTTTTTTCATATGAGATACCAATGGAAAGGAGGATGTAAACAGTTTGAAAATTCAGTCCTATGTCCTATAAAGGACTCATTTTAGTTAGGTTTACTTCATGTTAGCACGTTATAACTGATAGAATGAAAACGGCCTTCCTGTTTTCCCCGTTTCACAACTAGTCTACGTAAAAGTAATATTGCATTTTATAATTTGAAAGTGTAAACATCTCTTTTAACTCATAGCCGTCACTTTTCCCCCATAAAATAAATAAACCGACACAGTTTAAATTGACAAAAATCATTTTCTATAACAAGAAATATTGAGAAATTTAGACAGAAAGAAATACAAAAGTTACTGGAATCTACATTTTGATTTTATTTTTCGAATGTAATCTAACCAAGAGCTTTATTTAATTGCAAATAATTCCGAAGTTTTATACAGAGGAATTGAGTTTTCATCCTCTGCAATGAAGATAAAAAAAAAACACGTTGTGGAGCGTAGAGGCAGTGTATTCACAACCTTGAGCGGCCATTTTGGATCGGTCCTAAGAATTTACAAACGCGTATCAAACATCAAACCGCTTTGAAGTATACNATATAAAAAAAAACACGTTGTGGAGCGTAGAGGCAGTGTATTCACGACCTTGAGCGGCCATTTTGGATCGGTCCTAAGAATTTACAAACGCGTATCAAACATCAAACCGCTTTGAAGTATACACATGGGAACCTGCCTGAATCCTACAGCTGATAAAAAAAAAATCAGGAAATCGGAAATACCGCTTTTCTGCTAAATTATTACACACTTTAAAATAAAATACGCTTCGTTCCATCACGTCGCGATTCCTTCTACCTCTTCCTCCCCCTCCCCACCCATTGTGACAGCAGCGACGTAAACAAAGCTTTAGAATTTAAAGAGAACAATTAAATGAATTATTTCGCTCCACAAAAACCAGCAATTAAGCATTCAAGTCTGTTTTTTGTAGCGTGGGAAGGCCGTGGAGGCAGCGGTAGCGCGATTGTGTTGCGACTGTGACATTTAACTGCTCTGCAAATATCCCATTTCACGTGACATTTCCGGAGTTCCGCGTTGATTACAACTACGGCGACAACACACGCAAAGAGCAGCAGAGGGAGGAAATACGGAGCACGCCACGGGGGGAAAAAAAAATCGCGAAAAATGTCGGGTCTAATTTTCGTCGCTGGACCAGTTCAGACGGCGAAGTGTTCATTGGGGTCAAAGAGTTGATTTAACTTTCCGAAAAAGTTATCAACAATCCTGTTTCTAACTTACGTATANGGAAATGTTATCAACAATCCTGTTTCTAACTTACGTATAGGGATCTGTTTTTTTTAATTTTATTTTTCAATCGTTGAAACTTTTATTCCATTTTTTTTATAACTTCAACATTTGTTTTTATTTCATGTTGNCAGTTACAGGGGAAAAATAACGTAAATACTACGGTTACATTTATACGGCAGCTTTGAAAGATCGCTCGATATCATCCTAGTCTAATGTGTTTATTCAGTAATACGTTTCGTCTCGCAATCACACGAGCAAGTTTTCCCAAGTGAAATTTCCAGCACGGGAGCTGCAATAAAATTAATTCATTTAGCGAAGGATAAACAATATTGCACTGCTGAAACTGTAACGCGTTGCAGCAAAGTGCGAGAATGACTTAATTTATTTGCCAACGTAGCAGGATTCGAAGGCCTGAGTTAGTGCGGGAACTATTTACGTCTTGGGGCTTAACCCTGTTTGTCGAGGCATACATAAAATATAGGCCTACTTACTAAAAGAATTCGAGCACTTGGCGTTATTGTAACTAGACAAACATGGCCGGAATAGGAGCCACTGTTACCTCCTGAAGCAAACAGGGAGAAGGAAAAGTCGGTATTTATACCTCAATAATTCCTCGATAGATCATAACGACTTTAATGTTCGCAGTTTAAGTGGTATAAATATTCTATAGAAGTAAAGAAAATGCACAGGAAATTTATCAAAAGGAATTTGGTTACATGAAACGTAAGAATTCTTCAGAGGTAGGGAAAATCTTCATTGCGCTAAATATAAAAATTTTAAGAAAAGGAATTATAGATAATGATAATAATACTATGAGCAATAATAAAAATGAAAACTTTCAATGTACTTATGCAATAACAGGTGATATTAAAAAAATCTAAAAGAGGTAATTCAGAAATTTGTAAAACAAACAACATATTTCGATAATACCATGATAAGTTCATAAAAAATTATTTCATTAGAAATAAAATCCGTTTGTGATGACCCAAAACTATGGTGGTGGAGGGGTTACTTCATCCGCATCTCTAATTAATAAACTGGTAGTAGACACATTGTGCACTCTAAATCAGAATCACTGATAATATCACTGTTTAAATCAGTTAACGGTACCTGACTTACGCAAGAGTCACTTCAGTTAATTTAACTGTTGAGTTAGTGANCCTATTTTAACGTAAGCATTCACTTGGAATTTTCTTTATTTACCTTAATATAACCTGATAATTGTACTTACCAAAAGTAAAATTTAAGTTTTTTTCTGTATTTTATAATATTAATTGCAAATAGCTCAAATTTAATAGATACTATGGTTCAAACAATAACGTGCCACGTTTCTCTAGAGAGAGTAATGCTCTATGTGAGTTACCCGTTTAAAACCTTAAGCGTTAGTAAAGTTTCTTTGGAGGCTGTCCGTTAGACGGATCATTTATTGAATTAAAAGAGACGCTTATAAATAGTAAGCAGAGACAAACGTATTCTTAACAGACTAGTGCCTTCCCAAACTAACACGTTTCTATTTTAAAAAAAACATACTGTCATTTTCCAACGAGCTTACACTAGAACATACTTTTTGCTCGTAAGAAATTTAAATGTTTTCCATGAACGCTGACAGATTTCAGAAATGTGGAAACAATACAGTTTTAAAGCAAGTGAACATCATTATTTGTTGTCGATACATCATTGAAAGCTTATCTTAATTTCTAGTTAATTGTGTTTACGTGGCTAACATTTTCAGTATATTTGAAAATAATGTATTTATTTTAAAGTCGGTTTTAACATTTGAAAGGAGCATACGCAACACACATTTATTTCGATGGTTCCAGAGTATGCTAATCACTGAAAGCAATTCTTAAAAATCGACACTGTACATCGATACAAACAAAAATATTCTTATCTGTTTAAGCAATGCGATTCTTTCAAGCATTGTTATAATGGTTTTTCATAAATATTTCTTACAGAACATTAATAATTTCATTTGGTATCGTAGTAGCAGTGCAACTGCATATTTATCTACTTATATAACCTGGTGCTTAGTAAATGCGAACATTTTATTTCTTGTCGTTCAGGGCAAACAGTTGGTGTAAAGGTTGGGCTGGGGTCTCACATAACAAACACTATGTGCGAGTAGAACATTTCCCGGAAGGGGGGGGGGGGTTCTGAGACAAATTGAGTACCAAGGTCTTTCCTTGGGAGATGAAAACAACTTGAAACAATGGCCGAACAAGCACTTTCATTAATTAAGCTGGAAAGAAAATAGCAGCACCGGCATCGTGTTGCCTGTTTCACTCGCACAGCAAAACCTCTGTCAGCTGCACCGTTTGTAATCCACTCTTTGTTTTATTCACGGACAACGTCTGCTGCAGAAGTTAATAAATTTTCTCAGCCACTGTGACATTAGCGTCTGCAGTTACAGGGGAAAAATAACGTAAATACTACGGTTACATTTATACGGCAGCTTTGAAAGATCGCTCGATATCATCGTAGTCTAATGTGTTTATTCAGCAATACGTTTCGTCTCGCAATCAAACGAGCAAGTTTTCCCAAGTGAAATTTCTAGCAAGGGAGCTGCAATAAAATTAATTCATTTAGCGAAGGATAAACAATATTTCACTGCTGAAACTGTAACGCGTTGCAGCAAAGTGTGAGAATGACTTAATTTATTTGCCAACGTAGCAGGATTCGAAGGCCTGAGTTAGTGCGGAAACTATTTACGTCCCAGGGCTTAACCCTGTGTGCCGAGGCGTATATAAAATATACTTACTGAAAGAATTCGAGCACGTGGCGTTATTGTAACTAGACAAACATGGCCGGAATCGGAGCCACGGTTACCTCCGGAAACAAACAGGGAGAAGGAAAAGTCGGTATTAATACCTTAATAATTCCTTGATAGATCATAACGACAATAATGTTGGCAGTTTAAGTGATATAAATATTCTATAGAAGTAAAGAAAATGCACAGAAAATTTATCAAAAGGAATTTGGTTATATGAAACGTAAGAATTCTTCAGAGATAGGAAGCATCTTCATTGCGCTAAAAATAAAAAAATTTAAGAAAAGGAATTATAGATAATGATAACAATATTATGATCAATAATAAAAAAGAAAACTTTCAATGTACTTATGCAATAAAAGGGTGATACTTAAAAAAAATCTAAAGAGGTAATTCAGAAATTTTTAAAACAAACAACATATTTGGATAATACCGTGATAAAGTTCATAAAAATTAATTTCATTAGAAATAAAATCCGTTTGTGATCACCCAAAACTATGGTGGTGGAGAGGTTACTTCATACGCATCTCTAATTAATAAACTGGTAGTAGACACATTGTGCACTCTAAATCAGAATCACTGATAATATCACTGTTTAAATCAGTTAACGGTACCTGACTTACGCAAGAGTCACTTCAGTTAATTTAACTGTTGAGTTAGTGAAAAAGGCCAGTTTTCCTTCATGCATTGATTCATTTAAATTTTCCACTTATTCGTTAACCATTTCAGTAATTCGTTTTTTGACGAATAGATCAGTTAAACAACGTTTACCCAATGAAATAAATAACAACCCATAAAATAATTAAACCCACTATATATAAATTAATGTGAGTTACGTCTTTTGTAATGGCATTTTACGAGGCAATATGATCATTCGGTCCTTTCATTTCGTTTTCACTCACGTCTTTCATTTCGTTTTCACGTAATCGCCATAGCGCTAAGTTTAAACATTTAAATTTCATTAAGTGTAAAGTGAGTGCATTCATACGTTACTTGTTGTTTTAACAATCCTGACGTTACTAGTTACACTAAAAAACAAAAATAAACACACACAATTAGCTACATATTTTTGACAATAAAAAATATAAAACATATATTTCCCCCCTCGCCATTTTTGTATTGGTAGCTCGATGGGTAAGGTACACTCAAAATCTGAAACAGTGAGAATTGAGCCATTCATGAGTGAAAACAGTACAAATTGAGCGACTGATGATCCGTACCTGATATCAAATTAATATGATGTTTTTTTAATTTCAGTGTTTCATTTGTTATTTCCACTGAATGTCGAGAATTCCACTGTCATAAATCTCTTGTCCCCAGTTCATTTCCTTTATTTTCCAGATGGCAGTAGCTTGTCAACTGACTTTCAGGGGATGTTATTTCGCCGATTGATATCACTGATTCGAACTAAGAATGTTACTGTCTAGCAGTGGGATGCTGTGTGTTCAAATCCTGGGTACCGCGAGAGTTCCTTCCTTTTACGAAATTACGTTGAACTGCACAATATAAACGGCGACTGTCAGAAATACGTTTATTTGTCCTAATTATTTGGCTAAATTCAATAAAAAAAATATTTTATTCGCCGCAGGCAATTGGCCGTCACTAATTCAATCACCGAAATTGTTTCGCCAAAACAACCAGCGGTTTTCCACCTATTCTAGGTGGCGTCATTTTCACTGATTCGAGTAGTTGAGGGATCCGTGGTGGTGTAGTGGTTAGACCACTCACCTCCCACCCAGGCGAACCGGGTTAGTTTCCCGGCAGGGTCACCCCCGGATTTTCGCATGTGGAAATCGTGCCGGACGATGCCACTGGTCGGCGGGATTTCTCGGGGATCTCCCGTTTGCCCCGCCCTTGCATTCCGGCACTGCTCCACACTCACCTCGCTTCACCCTCGTCGGATCTCGAGTCCTCGATATGAAGACCCACCCAAACCTCTTCGCCCACTCAATCACTCACTCTAAAAGTTGAATTTCATTGCGAATCAATGGTTTTCCCATGATTCGAATGTACGTATAGTGTAGGGGCCCGTGGTAGTGATCTGATCGTGTCACTTGCACCCAACCCCGGGGCTTCGGTTTTAATTCCCTGATAAGTCATGCGCTAATTTTAGCCTCTGGGAAACATGGCGGACGCTGCCTGAGCCGGTGGGATACATGCGGGCACTCGCCCTCCCCCCTCCTGTATTACTTTTCGCCGCCTTGCGTTTCGAACTCACTCCACGCCATTTGGCGGTGAACGCTTCAGAAGTTGAGCGCTGCCGAAAAATATCTCAGGTACAGAGAAACACTAGTACGGTTTTACGTACTCTTAGCGCTGTGGCTGATGAGCTTCACTAAGTAGCCGATGCTGCCTGATACACATGCATCATATGTGACTGTTCAACAGGGTTACTTCCAACTTTTCTGAAGCTCTGATGAAGTTCTTCTTCCAGGATATTCCTTCGCCTCATGCTAACAAATCTTAAACAAGCGTAGAAAATAACATGAAAGAGACAGCACACCGCATTCATGCGCACTCAGTGTAACGATGTTTTGCATAAGAACTTTTCCTTACTCGGCATTACCAACACACCTATTTTCTCTCCGTTTTTATTCATATTAATTATAAGTGAAATATTGTAGTTTACGGATAAAATATAAGTTTAAGTTCTATTTAACAAAAATACGGCACTTTCATGTTAACACAAGTATAAAAATCTTTGTGCTATATGAAATATTTAGCCCTTTCATTCCCATATTAGTTCAATTTACCTCGTGTTGCGAATCAGAAATTTTGTGATGCGTGCTGTACTTAAGTTGACAAAGAACGTGTCTCGTTAATACTGCCTCCTCGTGCAACATGTAGCCAATTGTCTGTACTGGGAATGAAAAGGTTGAGAGAACAACCAAAAACGTCATACAGGGGGTGATTTATCAAAGGTTTGATTTAAAAAGTCGCTAATAGTTTGTACGCAAAACTACAGGGATAAAGCAGCCGGTTATTCCGTGAACTCCAGCCTCACGCGTAAGCGAAATGACGTCACTGATGAGCAACATGGCGGAACGTCGTCCGCCAATCAGCGCCTGGCAGTCCAGCCAATAGGGAATCTTTCGCAGCACGCAGTTGCTAATCAGACAACAAAGCCCGTTCCCAGAGCCTCGCACAGCCAATAGAGAACGAGTACGCCTACATGGAAACAACGGCCACACCACTTCGCTTTTCTGTGTAGTTACCTATTCTATGCGTTGCCTGTTTTCGAGTTTCGAACGTGTAGCTGCGCTAAGAAACGTTGCAAAGTAATTTTTCATCTGTAGATCGCAGATCGGTAATCTATGCCATATTACAGTGAAGAATTATACATGGTTTACTCGTTCATACGTTGCGTCAGTGCTTTCCGTCGAGATGGTGTAATGCTTAACGCTGAATGTTTTGCAATTTCTATATTATAATAATTGAATGGCTTAGAAAAAACATTACGTTTTATTCCTTTCAGTCCAACATACTTACAGTTTACAGAAAAAAAGCCGTGACCTGTGGTGTAACTAAACAGGAAATCCTTAAAATATGTTCAATTCAAAATAAATATTGATTGGTCTGATTTGGCGCTGTTCTTCTATTTTGTGTAATACTGTTGTTAATTATATTTATTTTCTGTTAGTACAATACCTCTTAGCTGCCCTTCTTTCATTTTGTCCGTAAATAATTAGGTTTATTATATTATAATATTCGAAATAAATTTTTTTATTTTATTTTATAAAATACCATTGCACTACATTTCTACACATTAAATAGTTTTTCCATCAAATGTAAAATTTTTCTCACCTAATGACCTTAATCGTACCCGTTGTCGCAAGGAAATAAAATATTGTGAATGTGCCATTCTCGCTGCAGCAAAATTGGCATATTTCTTGAATGAACGCCGTTTAAAATACCCTCCCATTCTGGGGAACGTTTTATGGAAATGTGCAGCCCATGTAGGAAAACGCTATCTGTAATTAGGGAACCCGAAGCCCATCCTCATCATGTGCAACTGCTTACAGCCAACGGCCGGATCAGCTGAGTAAAATGCCTCCATCATCATACTTCTCCCCACCACACACTCTCCTTCGCTATTATCCACTCTTCTCTCCTTCTCGTACATCCCGGCAATTATTTTCCTCCTCTCATCTCGTCCTCGGCCTTGCTTGAGGTAGTTTACTGCACATTTCGGCGTCTCGCATTTCTGGGCGCCCTGTTCTCGTCCACCAGACATGGGCTTATGCTATCTCCGTCTTCTTCACTCATAGAGTAATAATCGCGCAGTTACGTCGTTTGTTAAAACTACTTTCTCCTAGCAGTTGCCAGCATGCTCTGTCATTGTTTTGACCAGTTTTTTTTTTCCTAACCTACTTTAAAACTATGTGTTATTTGGGCCCGCGGTAGGTACGAGGGATTAGTGCGTCTCAAGGTTGAGCCTCATACGCTTAAAGGACAGGGAATTTCATGCAAAGGAGTCGTGCATCGTAGCGAGGAGGGATATTTGGCAGCCATGGCCAAGGTTTTTACCTCCCCAGTGCCTGTCTCGTATAGTAAATACAGCGTAGAGCGATCTCGCTGGCTGCGCAGGACCAGTCCCCGTGTCTCAACATTGAACTGCTTTTCTGCCANAAGGACAGGGAATTTCATGCAAAGGAGTCGTGCATCGTAGCGAGGAGGGATATTTGGCAGCCATGGCCAAGGTTTTGACCTCCCCAGTGCCTGTATCGTATAGTGAATACAGCGTAGAGCGATCTCGCTGGCTGCGCAGGACCAGTCCCCGTGTCTCAACATTGAACTGCTTTTCTGCCAACACGATGATTACTCGTATAAACGATAGGCATATGATTTCACGATATAACACTGTTTAGTAAACAAGTGTTTTGAGATTTGTGAATACTTCCTTTAACAAATTTTTAGTGTAATTAGAAAAAATTCAAGTTCGCAAAAGGATTTTATTTATATAAAAGAGCTTTTCTTTTGAAAATTAAGATGCAAACAAACCCGTTTATCGCTGTTGACCATGTGAAATCGACAGATGTATTGGTTTGGGGTAGGTGAATGTTGGGTACGTGAGCAGAAGACGAACGATCGGTCTCCCTCATCTTTAGTCGAACATACTGTACAAATCTGATTTTCGTAAATAACTAAGGATGTATTGTATGGTTTTTAAAGCACCCGTTATCAAGCGATAACTTGCTTTTTCTCACTGAATATGTTATATATATATATATATATGTACATTTCAAATATTTAAAATACACTAAAATTCCCTTCTTGACAATTTCAAGGAAGGGTACTTTATATAATGGCCCGTTGAGGGGTAAAAGTTTTGATAAAAAAGAAAACGAAATTTAATTACCTTAATTATTTTCAATGCCATAAAATACGATACACATATTATTGACAAATACAACTTTATATCCACACTGTATTTTTTTTTACAGTGAAAGCAGTTTAAATGCTGCACTCAATTATAACTGATGTTTTAATCACTGGCCGTATACTTAAAGAGAATAATTTAATATTCACTCATTAGTTGCAAGGATGCAATAATACCCATTATTATATTTTTATACATGATACAAATGTCCGTCATTCAAGAAACAAGTCCCGCTATCTTGCAGTCAAACATGTCAGTCTTAGTTTCTGCTCTACAGTTACACTGAAGACCCAAAAAACCTGGTATAGGCGTGCGTATGCAAATAACAGAGGTATGGAACCAACGAGAGTAACGCGATGCCGTCGGCAGCGCCTATATAAGAAAACAAGCGTCTGGCAAAGTTGCTAGATCTGTTACTGCTGCAACAATGGCAGGTTGTCAAGATTTAAGTGAGCTTGAACGTGGTGATATAGTCGGCGCACGAGAGATGGGGCATAGCATCTCCGAGGTAGCGATAACATTTGGATGTTCGCGTACGACCATTTCACGAGTGTACCGTGAATATCGGGAATCCGGTAAAACATCACATCTTCGACATCCCTGCGGCCGGAAAAAGACCGTCAAATAACGGGACAAACGACGACTGACGAGAATCATTAAACGTGGCAGACGTGCAACCCTTTCTCAAATTGGCGCAGATTGNACCGTCAAATAACGGGACAAACGACGACTGACGAGAATCATTAAACGTGACAGACGTGCAACCCTTTCTCAAATTGGCGCAGTTTGGATTTGTGGGCTGCCCTGCAGGATTCACGGTGTGAATTGCCTCATGCATACCTTCAGACATTAGTCGAGTCCATACCACGTCGTCTTGCGGGACTTCTGCGTGCTGGGCCGTGGGTGAGGGAGGGGTGTGGTGGGGGCTACACGATATTAGGCAGGTGTGCGAGTTTTTTTGTCTATTAAGTGCATTATCTGCTGCACCCTCATTGCACTCGCTAGTCACCATGAGAGCACGCCGTCAGTTTTGCAGTCTAGATGACTTGGCTCAGGAAGNGGATTTACGAGGATTGCGGTTCGGAGCTCAGGCACCTGCCTATAAACCGCACATTTCGCCTTTGAATGCGAAGAGCTACGTCCGGTGGTTCAAAGAGCACCGCCACTGGAATATGGATGACTGGAGACGCGTGAGAGGGGGTGTTTTTCTTTGAATGGACCAAGTCCTTCAGTAATTCTACGGGGAAGGTTAAAAGCGGAAGGCTACAATGACATCTTGACCGGCTGCATATTGTCCACTTTAGAAGGCCAGTTCGGAGACGATAACTGTTCGTTTTAGCATGACGAGGCTGCCTGCCATAAAGTAATACCGGTTAGTGAGTGGTTTATGGATATAAGAGTTTTCGACATAGACTGGCCATCCCTGTGCCCCGAACACAATTCCACTGGACACCTCTCTGGGTTGAACTGGAACGGCATTCACGCGCCACACTCAGACGACCTTCATCACTAGCTACACTTACTACTTACTACAGCGCTGCAGGATGAATGGTTGGCCTTGCCCCTTCCCCTCCCAACATCGTGACACGTCGTTGACAGTCTCCCCCGCAGAGTTAGAGCTGTAATGAAGGCCATGGGGGGAAGCGTTTCGCTATGTACTCAGCCCAGACTGGACGAATGTGATCATACGACAAGAAAACTACATGCATATTCCGGAAGAATAAATAACACAGTGTTCATTCATTAAACTTAGTATGTAGTCAACTCTTGTGGCCCACGATCTCCTTTGCATTGAACGCACAAGGGACTTGGTTATTTCAGTCTTAATATTCCACCATTCTTGTAAAAGTACCTCTCTGGTAATTAAATATTTTCTTTTTTTTTGTTTCAAGTTCACTTCAAAGATTCTCTATTGTGTTAAGATCGGGGAACTGGGGTGGGGCTTTTAATGAGTGGGAGCCGTGATATATTAAACCAAATTAGACAACATTTGCTATGTGTTTAGGGTCGTTGTCCAGGTGAAAGTAATGATAGTTTCCAAGTTCCAACATTTCAACAACCTTTTGAAAATTCNTTGTCCAGGTGAAAGTAATGATAGTTTCCAAGTTCCAACATTTCAACAACCTTTTGAAAATTCCTTTTCAGAACACCCGTATAAACAAATCTGTTAATGGTTCCCTCATTAAATTCTGGTTTCCCCGCTTATGAGGCTAACTCACACGCCCAGACAACAACTCTACCACCACGTTTCACAGTTTCTTGAAGGTTATTGGGCACTATCTCAGTTTTGGACCTTCACCACACTAACGTTTTACCATCATTATAGAATACTAGCTTACCCGGCCACGCGTTGCTGTTGCATAAACTATTTTGGTTCTATTCATTTCTGTGAAATTAATTGAAATAAATATATGTATTTTCAAAATCTTTATTATTGAAGTACAACAAACTGAAGTGTGTTAAAACAGACAGCGGTCAACAAAGGCGTTTCCTGATGCGAAAGCATGGTAAAAGTGAGCTTTTTGCAGATTTTAGTACCTTTGCAGATAATACAGATAAAAAAGAAAGGTGTACAAACACTCGTGTGAACGAAAGGAAGGTTTATAAAAAACAAGAATGACAGTTGGTTGATTTCTTTTGGGAGTTATACGCGTCCGAACAAATTGACACAACATTTATATGTATATATATATATATATATATATGTGTGTGTGTGTGTGTGTGTGTTGAACATTTTTTCATCTGTAGAAAGCACTTACTTGGGGCCTTCTTTATATAGCGCTGAACAAACGTTAATCTCTTCTTTTGGTTTTCTTTACCGATACAATACTTCTTTCTAGGTGCCTGGTTCTATATCCTGCTTGATTTAAAATCAGAAGGATAGTTCTTGAGGAAACCTGTTTCCTGAAGTATGTCTGTATGCGCGCTGATGTTTACTGAGGATGTTATTTCGGGGTTGTTCGTCACGTGACATCTAAATAGAACCATTTTCTCTCTCGCGGTAAGTTTATGAGGACGACTAGGTTTTAATTATGAAGTCATTAATGTCACTTGATAATACTCTATATACACGGATACACGGACGACTTCTAACAACCATGTCTGCGATTTGCAAATATGATATTTTCGTAAGGTGTAAAGATATAATTATTTGTCTCAATTCTGCTGTTCTTTCTTTACGTTTTGCGCGCATTTGGGTTGTCTGTAGTGCGTAAAGAACACGCGTCAAACTGCGTTCACATCACAGCAAGAGTAGTAGACAACGGTCAAGTGATGAACGCTGTACAAAGTCGTTTTACGCCCTATTTCGTTGTTGGTTCACTGGCGTATAAATAATTACGACCGGCCGTAAACCACAGTAACTAAGGATATTACGTATTATTAAGTAGTATTCGCATACAAATGGGCGATATAGCCCCGCCTCAACGTAGCTGTTAACTTTTTCATAAAGAATTGGCAGTTTCGAAGGGGAAGCTATAATATGTAAAATATATATGACGTGTTCATATACAAAGTGTTTTTGAATGCCATGTCAAAATTCATATTCAAACCACAGCAGCTATGGACTAATTTAAAAAAATGTTAGTAACAAAAGTTTTGGAAAGGTCATCCAGTATTTGTAAATTTAAGTTGAAGTTAGGCAGAAACNTAAAAAAATGTTAGTAACAAAAGTTTTGGAAAGGTCATCCAGTATTTGTAAATTTAAGTTGAAGTTAGGCAGAAACAACGCAGTGAGTCCCTAGGTATACTACGTGTTGCAATTGTAAGCAATGCAAGCTGCATATCACGAAGGCGAACGTAGCTGGCGTGCAATGTGGAGAGCGCCTGCGCATAGGAAACCGCAAATTCGAGATACGTGGGCGCTGCTATTGGTAGCATGTTAGCACAGGTGTGTCCAACTACTTGACTGATAGGACGTAAGCAACTGAGTAGTCAAGGCTGCCGAAGAGTTTGCATTTTATTTCCCGCATGAGGCGCCAATTCCGTTCGCCTTCGCGGTATGCAACTTTGTGACTCAGGTATGCATAGCTGCGAACTCCCTGCGTTGTTTTGCCTAACTTCAACATAAATTGAAAAATTCTAGATGACATTTATAAAAAAATTTTGTTACAAGGATTTTTTTTTGTTTATATTAGTACATAAATTCTGTAGTTTGAAGCTCGATTAATATTATGTACATAAGTATATATAGGCCCTACATATAAATAAATAAATAAATAAATAAATATATAACACATCCGGGTGTTCTGAATCTTGAGGTCTGAAGAACGACTATTTCCGAGCAGAAACATAATCATCTTTCACTGTCACGACGTAAATGTGATAGTTCCGTGTTTGGAAGAATGTTTATACCTAATAACCATTTTTACAAAAAGTAAGACGGATGTTACGGTTGTTTTCAACCTAGAGATAGAAATGTGAATTTGTGTTTCAGTTAATTACAGGAATATGATAACACGTTTGGATAATATTAGCAGCCGAAACCACTAAGTTAGGATGCAGTGGTAAATTTTATCTCTAAATGTTTCCTTCGTTAACATCTTTAGTCATTAACGAGTCTACTTGTATCCACCCTGTGTATTCTACACCGTTCGACGGATCTTAACCAAATTTGAAAGGCATGCCCTCCAGTACCCAACTTAAAATACTGTGTATGTTAAAATGGGCTCCGGCCTCCCCATTAAGTCCAAAACTCCAAACAAATCCCTAAAAAAGGAGTCATTTAACTAATTTCTACACCGTTCGACACAGATTGGATCCAAATTTGGCAAGGATGCACTTCATTCCCAAACTTAAATACTACTTAAGCCAAAATGTCTTCCACCCCCTCCCCCTAATTAAGTCCAAAAAACATCAAAATACTTAAAAACGGGGTTGTATATATCAATAATACACTGTTCGATAGGTTGGGACCAAATTTGGTATAGATACACTTCAGTAACCAATTTTAAACACCGCGTTTGCCAAAATGGGCTCTAGCCCCTATTGTATCCGAAACCCGAAAACGGGGCGTGTTTATTTTACTGCCCTATCATTCACAGGCAATACCGGGTGGTTCTGCTAGTCAGAAATAAAATATACACGACACAGATGTAGTACAACTGGAATAACGCACATCGTTACATTATTGGCTCCGTATAGTTCAGGCGAATGGATTAAAACATGTGGGGAATTTTAGCTGAAAGAATTTCGAACTTTCAACCACCCGTGATAACTTCAGAATTATACAATTATACTGTATTACTTACTTCCGCATTATACAGCGTTTACATTAAAAAAAAAACATATTTATTTAGATTTCCTACATGTGGGAAGTCAATATTCCAAATTATTTACATTGTTTTAGTAGGTGGGTTTTGCTACTTTGAGGTACAATTTAATTTGATGTAATTTAAGATCGATCACGTAAACAACCCATATTTGAAGAAAACCCTAAACGCCTTGTTGGATACACACAGTTTTTATCACGTAAACTGTTTTTGGTTTTCGTACCAAAAAGGTATGTATAAAAATTCATGAGACAGAAGATTATTGAGAGAATACATAAAACGATCATTTGTTTAAAATTATTAATGTATAGATTTGACGTTCTGTAAATATCCTCGTGCATATCTTAGCAATTTTTTTTTTTGGCTGCACTGAGAATTGTACTATTTGACTAGAAACTCCACGCCAATTATTTGCGTGTTGCCTGCCGGCTGTTATATAGTAAGAATTTTTTTTCGCAGTTTTTTATATTACGTGGACTTGTGTATATACTCCGTCTTTTAATTGTAACTTGTCGCGTGACAGTTTTGAGGATTACAGCACGCCTTTGGCTCACTTCCCTCACCCCCTTACCCCACCCCCNATATTTGAAGGAAACCCTAAACGCCTTGTTGGATACACACAGTTTTTATCACGTAAACTGTTTTTGGTTTTCGTACTAAAAAGGTATGTATAAAAATTCATGATACAGAAGATTATTGAGAGAATACATAAAACGATCATTTGTTAAAAATTAATAATGTATAGATTTGACGTTCTGTAAATATCCTCGTGCATATCTTAGCAATTTTTTTTTTTTTTTGGCTGCACTGAAAATTGTACTATCTGACTGGAAACTCCACGCCTATTATTTGCGTGTTGCCTGCCGGCTGTTATATAGTAAGAATTTTTTTTTTCGCAGTTTTTTATATTACGTGGACTTGTGTATATACTCCGTCTTTTAATTGTAACTCAACACAAACATGCAGCAAATGTTGTGTTCACGCGTCTGCAATTATGTACAGTGCTTGGACTGTATTCACTTGTTTCGACATCTATATTTCCTGTCGCTACGAAACGATACATGTAACGATTTTTGGCATCGAGTGTAAAACGGGTTTTTCGAAACCAAACGATAATCGATAATTAATGACAGATTTCATTGTAACGAAACCCTGTAAATAAGTCGTCTGGTGTATGCGCACTTCGATACACGTATCAGTACTAAAATGATCTTTACTATCAATTACTAATATGTTCTTGTTATATAATTAACGAAATTTCCATATTGATAAAAATGATACTTTAGTTGTCTAAGAAAATTTCTGTATTTGCTATATTTTAAGTGAATCAGCTCTTCAAGAAAAAATGTTTTGAAGGTTTTTGCGCAAATACTTGGTTTTCGCAAGAAATCCATAAAAACTGGGATATTTTGCTAAGGATAAAACGTATCCTTTGAATACTGGCACTTCATTCAGGCTATAATTATACTTCTTATTTCACCAAGGACAAGTTGCACTAAAACATTGATCTTTTCTCAACTCTGTGAATTTTATGTCAATTTTGTTATTGATATGACTTTTTCCTATTCATCGTAAATTATTTTCAAACCCAGAGTAAAGGCGAGTATGTTTATTGATATATTTATTAAATCTTTCCCCAACCATTCTACTTGTAAGGTGAGTTATTAAAATATTTTATTGCCAGCTTTAATTCAGTTATTTAAATAACCGACTAGGCAAAAAAAATCTGAAGTATAATTTATAGATATTGTATTGAAATGAAGAGCAAGAAACAAGTTTTGTATTCATAAACGTTATCGTAAATAACTATTTAGACGTTATCATATAAATACTTAGCTGAATTCAATGTAACTACTTACTGCACATAATTTTATGTATATTGTAACATTAGTATCGAAAATACGGTTACTTCAAACTTTCGTGAAACACTGTTAAAGTTCTACTTCAAGGATATTCCTCCGCCTCATACAAACAAAGCTTAGAAAACTATACCAGGGGGCCGAAGTATGGCATTCGTGCGCACTCAGTGTAATAACGTTTTGCATAAGAACTATTTCTTACTAGGCATTACCAACACACCTATATTCTCTCTGTCTTTATTCCTAATAGTTATAAACGAAATATAATTATTGATAGAAAAAACACAAGTAAAAGGTAGATTCAACAAAAAAACAAGGTACTCTCATTTTATAAATAAGTATAACACACTTGTGATATATGACTTATTTAGGAGAGAAACAAGTACATTTTACACGGGGTGTTTCTTCAAAGGTTTTATTCAAAAAGTGTGAACAAATCGCAAATAGGCTATAGTTGTTATTTTATTTACACTAAGCTGGAGTCAGAGGCCTTCCATGGGATCGAAGAAAGCACTGTGTCTCGCTGGAATATAGTTCCCTCCTATATGCCACGTCGTTGATTAAAATTGTGTCAGCACAGCCGTCAGTATCAGACCGTTATTTTCTCTCGCCGGCCTTAATAAAAACCCATTACACGCGCGAGCAGGGTGGAGCGAGGGGGGAGGGGCCCGGATCGCAGTGACGGAAACGGAGAAACAATGGGACAGAGTGAACAACGGCGAAATGGCACCGAGGGAGATCGTATTTTACCGATGTTACACTTCGATAGATCCGCCCAGACCCCAAATCCAGCAGGGGTTTTTTTTTTTTTTGCAGGGGACTCGTACAAACGGCGGTGAGATAGGTGCGTTCGTTCGGATTTGCTAGAAGGAAATCGTAATTTAGCGAGAAAGAAGAAATATATTGGCTAGCGAGAACTGCGCTCGAGGGTTGGACCTTGCGATTTAAGGAGGGACTTTCTCATTTCAGTTAAAACGGCGTGTCACTGACGAACCTTTTATCGTAGTTGAAATCCTTGGATGGAATGCATAAAAATCTGTGGCTACGTGAGCCAATAATTTAAGCTTGGTAACCTACACAAAGCTTGGATACAATCTCTTTCACCCCAGTCTGGCAGAATTTGAATAATGAGTACATGCGGTACACTTCAGCTGCCGTATTTACTCAATCCTTCCTGCCAGAGTTGCAGACCATATTAGATTGAAATTTGTGGGAAACAACTTTATATCAAAGCAATGAAAGACAAACATTTTGAAATGTGTTTCCTCGAGGGAAAAAAAAAACAATGGTGGCATCCACTTTGAAGTTGCTTTTTCAATTTACGCTTGTAAATCACAGAACACATAAAGAAGTGAATTTCTACTAATGTTTTAGTGTATTTAACTAATCTACCAGAAATTCCAGGCAAATCAACGGAATGGAAAATGAATAATTCAAAATTAGAACTAAAAGCATAACAATATAACATTTTATAAAAACGTTTTTAATTAGAAATTTTTTTTGGTTTTCCTTACATTATTGTTTATTTTTCGATTTTAAGAAGAAAGAGGTCAGTACCCCCTACATCTCGGATTAATTTTTGTTTCGCTATATGTTTTCAGATAAATTGATTGAAAACGAAGGCTTTCAGGCCAGAGGGCATATCCTAACGGATGTATTTAATACCTCGATATTTTTTTCTCATGTTGTTTTTGTTGCATCCCTAACCATAAAGATAATTAACTCATCATTTAAACTTTTTACAGTTTCACATCAGAAAATACTGAATAATATCAGTTCATTCTACTTTCAGGAATTCTGTAAAGTAGTTCTCTATGTCACGCCAAGGTATGAATTTTAATAATAAACCTTAACAGTAAATTACAAATATATATAAACACAAGCAAGATGGCAAAGATGGCTCCATCTCATGGTCTCAAAATTCTAAAATGTCTGTCAAGATGAATAGGCAGAAAATGAACCATTTTGTGGGCAGCGCCTCAATACCTAACGTGGAATTGTGTGACCTCAAACAAAGCAAACCACTCTTTAGATTTTACACGGTTAAGTGAACACTTTTGAAAGTCCTGATTCGGATCTAATTTGCTGTCCGTTTTGTGTTTTTTCCGCCAAATGTAATACTAACATTGTTATGGGTCTAATCACTTTATTCATGCGCCGATCATGTCAATACGTAAAATCGTTAGGAACCTAAATGTGCTACTAATACGCTATTTCGNCACTTTATTCATGCGCCGATCATGTCAATACGTAAAATCGTTAGGAACCTAAATGTGCTACTAATACGCTATTTCGTATTCTAATGTGTATAAAGTAGAGAGAGAAACACCAACTTGATTTGCCATGAATTTGAACATTACACTCGCACTACACCGCCAAGTCTTGGAACTATTTTTCTTGATTCTTTGACAATTTAACTGAAGCCTGTTTGCCCGTGTGTAAGGTAGCATGTATGCATTTAATGGGATGTGATTATTTAGAATTTTAATTTATTTCGAAAGTGTTCATTTTACCGTGAATAGTCCATAATATCTTCCCCGCCTTTACATTGAGTTGAGAGATTGGGGCGGCTGTTGACAACGAGATCTTGTGAGCCGATGACTGTGAAAAGAGGTGATCATGGAGCAGCGCTGGAATGCAAGGGCGGGGGAAACGGGAAATCTCCGAGGAAACCCACCGACCAGCGGCATCGTGCGGCACGATTCCACCTGCGAAAATTCGGAGTGACCCGACCGGGGATTGAGCCCGGTGTGCTTTGGTGGGAGGCGATCAGTCTAACCGCTCAGCCACCGTGGCCCCCCTGGATTTACGGTAAAATTCTTAACTTGTATTCGGATTCGGAAGGTCTTTAGGGGCGATTGCAATCCACTAAAAACTGGGGTGAATTCCCCATTCCAGGAAAATACCACGGCACTATCGCCAGTATTTGCGGTGACAAATATGTACATTATNCTGGGGTGAATTCCCCATTCCAGGAAAATACCACGGCACTATCGCCAGTATTTGCGGTGACAAATATGTACATTATAGAGAATGTTCGAAAGTAACATACGAACATAATTAAAGGAACACAACTTTTTATTAATTCACTAACTTTGAAAAAAAAAAAATAATAATAATTCGTGGAATTGTACAGTTTGAAGTCTTGAATTGTCTCTTATGTCGTTTGCACGACTTCAATTTACTTGACTTATCACATGATATTTCAGTTTACAATAATGCTAGCTAATGGTAAAATCACAGTATGACTGTAATTCTTTAACCATACATACTCTGCCTTTTTCATCCTTTACTTCCTTAAGCCAAAATAACCAGTTGGACAAGAGTTTTCTAGTTGTAAACCAGAAGTGTTTCCGGAAACTCCAGAACAGCAACAGTAATGTAGAGGATGAGCTTGATATTGCTCAATTTAATGCGCACATGTGTAATTGCAGAGTAGCGAATTCGGGAACCATTCCAATGCATTTTTTTTTTCCTCCTCAGATATTCTGTTTTTGAATGTCTCACGTCGCTCACATGACTCACATTTTGTTTGTACGACGGGAACTGAGGCAACTTGAATAAGTGTGGTTTTCCGCTTGTACAAAACTAGAATAATTAATAAAGCATAAAGGTTTTTAAGTTTTTCTTGCCCAAGCTCTTTTTTCATGTCGGCAGCTAATCGTTGGAGGGGAAATAGAGATTGCGTGTAATAAAGTAATATAAACATACGTAGAATTATAGTTCACAACGTGGCCTACCAGAAAGGAGAAAACAGAACATCGTGGTTGAAAAAAAATTACTATATAAACTACGGGGAGATAATACATTATTTCATTCAATGCCGACTCTGGATTTATGATTAGTTTAACATCATTTATAATATGATGCAGAACCACAACAACGTGCTTAATTTAATGACATATGTGAAATTATGGTTTATGTAGCTATGATTCTTGAAATGTGTAAAACGATAATATATTTTAATAATAATGTTAATTTTTTGAATTGTTCCGCAATGAGCGGTTGCAAATAGCCTCATATTTAAGGGAAAGGACTTTAGTTCAGAGAATATGATAGAAGAAGTGGGGTTGTGCATACAAAACATTACGTTCTTTTATGTACCATACAAATATTCCTGTTGGAAGATTTCCAATAAGCTGTCCAATTAATACATAATCCTTCAAGCACTCCTTTGTTCGACGACCACACAACTGCAAATCGCACAATTTACCAACTCGTCCGACAAAGAAGTGTAACCTGAACAGTTAATTCACGTTATGCTGTGACAAGAAAATGTTCACATCCCATTAGTTACCTGTTGCAAGTATGCCACTTTCACTTAATTCCAGCAGTACCGGAAGTGGCAGCACAAGATTACGCATAAGCCTATAAGCTTACGG
>NQII01003107.1:45051-84479 GCA_002778355.1 Clitarchus hookeri | reverse complement strand
CCTCTTACGGCGGCCATTTTGGCAGCCAGTACCTGTAAAAACTGCCAAATTGGCCAGAAAATTTCCCGAATTTCCCTATAACATTATTTCGTTCAATTTCCGTCGATGACCCCGCAATGTGCCTACGTGACTCATTTTTGGGGAAGTGAGGGATTGAGGGATTTCATGCTGTTGCATTCCGGCAACCCTACTTCATGCTGTTGCATTCCGGCAACCCTACTTCATGCTGTTGCATTCCATGGGCTACGCGAGGCTCTATAAATGTTCTCGGTTCCGTTTGGCTACGCGAGGCTCTCATTGCGTTCTTATAAGCATAGTTAACCATAATTTCCGAACTTTTTAAAATACAGTCATCACATTCATAACATAGACATCACCTCCGACAACGATAATGACTGCAGGGTCATTAATGCCCTATGAGAACTTATAAGCATAGTTGGCCATAGTTACCGAACCGTTAAAGATACCATCGCCAAATTCATAACATTGGCATTACCTCCGACAAGTAAAATTATTGCATTTTCATTTATGCCCTATGCGTACTTATAAGTATTGTTGACTGTAATTTCCGAATCGTTTAAGATACAGCCACTTAATTCATAACATAAATAGCACTCCCGACAACGAAAATGATCGCAGGGTAATTTATGCCCTATGCATACTTATAAGAATAGTTGACTGTAATTTTCGAACCGTTTAAGATACAGTCACCAAATTAGTAACATAGACATCGCCCCCAACAGCCAAAATAATCGCAGTGTCAATTATGCCCTTTGCGTACTTATAAGCATAGTTGGTTTTATAGATTTGTTGTGCGCCAAGAAATCACGATTATACATTAAAATATATTTCATACATAGACTAAAGATGAGGTAGATAGATCTCGCTGGCTGCGCACAACCTATCTCCGAGTACCAACATTGAACTGCTTTTCTGTCAACACGTCTAGCGAAAACGGAATGGTTTGGATGTTTGGTTTGAAAACTGATATGTAAACAAGTGCTTAGATATGTGTTTACACTTCCTCTAACCACTTTGTAATGCGATTTGACTAAATTCAAATTATTAAAACTATATTAATATTATAATATTGCCTGCCATTTAAAAATTAAGATAAAAACAAACAGGTTCGTCACTGTTGACCATGTGACTTTGACAGTTGTGTATTATTGGTGGGGCAAGCCAAAGTTAGGCACATGCGCAGAAGACTAATAAAGCGGTCCACTTCATCCTTAGCCTACGCTTTCATAATATCTGTACTCCAATCACGGTTACTTCACACTTTTCTGAAGTTCTGCTAAAGTTCTACTTTCAGGATATTCCTCCGCCTCATGCAACCAAAGCTTAACTAAGTTTAGAAAATTACAGCAAAGGACAACGCATAGAATTCGTGCGCTCTTAGTTGTAATAAAATTTTTCATGAGAACTATTTCTTACGAGGCGCTACCAACACACGTGTTTTCTCACTGTTTTAATTCATACTAATTATGAATGAAATATTATAGGTTATAAATAAAATATAGGGATAGCTTCAGTTTAACAAAAAATTAGTTATTTTTATGTAAACAGACGTATAAAACGCTTGTAATACACTGCATATTTAGGAAATAACTAAACACGTCAGACTTGAAGTGATTTTTCAGAGGTTTGATTAAAAAAGTGTGAATAAACTGCGAATAGACTATAGCAAGATAACCCAGTAAAATTTAGCGTTTAAATGTAGGAAAGGGTGATATGAGATTTGGTTTGTTCGCCGTTCGAGTTCAAAAGAGTTTATTTATCGGGATTGCTGTACCTCGCGTTCCGCCATAGCACGCGAACTTATATTGAAGGCGGGGTCTGACCCGGATTCTTGCATGTAGAAAATGTGGAGGACAATGCCGTTTTGATGGGTGGTTTTTCTCTGGTTTCAATCTCAATCACACTCCTTCGAAGCTACTTTTCCACCTTTCTCTCCCTCATTTGTAGAGAATGTCCAATTCTCACTGTAGCTGGCATTTGCCATGCGTGTAACACACTTATTCTTAGATAGTTCAGATCTTATATCTCTAGTGAAGAGTAAGGTAGATATTGTCCATTCACGGTTACTTNACACTTATTCTTAGATAGTTCAGATCTTATATCTCTAGTGAAGAGTAAGGTAGATATTGTCCATTCACGGTTACTTCCAACTATTCTGAAGCACTGTTAATGTTCTGCTTTCAGGATACTCCTCCTTCTCATGTAAATAAAGCTTAAACTAGTCCAGAAAATCACACTAGACATTCGTGGGCACTCATTTTAGTAATATTTTGCATGAGAACTATTTCTTACCAGGCATTACCAACACAACATGTTTTTATTCCTATTGATTATAAGTGAAATATTGTAATTTAAGGATTAAAAATTAGGAAAATTTTAATTCTAACAAAAAAATAAGATCATTTTGTGTTAACATAAGTATAAAACGCTTAAAATGCATGGCGTATTCAGGAAACAACCAAACTCTTTATGCATGGGCTTATATTTAAATGGTTTGGTTGCAAAAGTGTGAAGAAACAGCGAACACACAATAGCTAAAGACGGCTGTGGCAATATCCATATTTTTATTCACGAGAACTGAAAACTGAGAGCGGCAAGAAATCACGTGACCAGCAAGTCAAGTGAGACGGAACCCAAGAGGCCCTCTTCATACGCGTGTCACGTGACGGGTAACTGACGACCCTGTGGAGTGCAACGAGCGCCGCGAGTCGAGAAAAAGGGCTGAAGGGAAATGCGAGCCCGTTGTCGCCAGGCTCATTTCGCGCAGCAGGCGTGAAGGATCCTGGTTCCAACGTAAAGCGGCGTTCAAGTTGGCTGCCCTGGGATCTCACCAGACTGGATTTACTGCAGCAGATGCAATACGTCTTTTGTCGTGGCAGCACATTTGAGGTTGCGATCTCTAGCTTGGGACAACACACCTTCGAGATCGCGACAGCGTAGTGAATTATGCACGACGGAGTGACTCCCGTGTGTCTACCAAACAAGCGTCGAAGTACCGTCGATGTTCAGGATGCAGCTATGTCGGGGACGCTGCCGTGTGGGGTTTACGCGAATACGTCTCTGGGGACATGGGAACGAAATTAAATCAACAAAACTGTTACTCGGCTTCAACGGTTCAGATCTACATATCTGGAAGAGATCCTTCCAGCACCAAAATATGCACGCTAGCGAACCGGAATCGCGAGATATACCTCCCGGAAATTTTCGCCCGCGCCCGAAATTGCCGCCGGTCAACCACCCNGCAAGGTCATGCTCGCACCGTTGTCGTATACCCGATCCAACGAGACGTTTATTTCAATCGTGTCACTCGTCACGAATTTGTAGCGTATGGATGGATCATCCTTGCGAACGTTGTACGGCCATTTCCGTCCTGGTAAAGCCTGTTCACGGTAAAATGAGCACTTTTAAAAGCCCTGACTAGTATCTATCTACTTGTATGCACATTTTGTATTCCTCCGCCTTATGTACAATTAACGTTTCCATGGGCCTGATCACTTTATTCGTAGGTCGATAAAGATCGGTAAATTTTTTTTTAATATTAAATATTTTACAAACGGTTTTACTGTTAAACGTACATGCATGCTAAAAAAAATGTAAATAAAAATATTTGAATATTCACAAAAGTTTACTTACCACTGGTAATTTAACGTTTACACATGGAACTATTTTCTCTTCGTCGTCGTTGCCAACTTTACAGGCCGTGTCACAGTCAGTGTCCCCGTTGAAATACGCGCAGGTAAGGGCAGTGACATTTGTCGCAGGTTGATTTCAAAAGCGCTCACTTTACCGTGTGCAGCCTAGCCTTTATTCCACGTGTCGCGCTGATTTCAAAGACGTGTTCACGTCGAAACGCCTGCATGGAACGTCCGTTAGTCGCATCGTAAACGGTCCGGCCTCCTCGCCCCTCGATCCCGACTTCCCCGGACTGCGAAGACCCGGCTTGTGACAGCATGAAACTACCCGCTTGTCCCGCGTGATATATGGTGAAGGACGACATTCTGCCATCGGCTCTCGCGTCGCGGCGGAGAGTTGAGCGCTTGCACTGATGCCTGGTCGCCGGCCTGGTGTCACACGCGAGCAGCGGGGCTTCACTCGACGGGAGACACGTGTCACGTGACCGGGCGGCGTAAGCATAGCGGCATTTCGAAACACGAAGCATTGCGGTGTTGAGGCTAATTCTCTTGGATGGACAAGCGACCTTCCGCTGCGCATCACGAGGGGTCGGAAATAATAAATAGGAACACACCTATGTTACTGATGCATATTAGGATATAAACAAGGGAAAAATTTTTTATTAGCCTATTTTCCGAAGGAAAGAAATACTTATGAAATCACTTTACTGCCTGTGTATCTGCGTGTCTTTGCACGTGTGTCCCCCTCCCTTTCCGTTTTTGAATGGGTGCACCGAATTTCACCAAACTTGGCGCGCATTACTGAAGCCACCTGTCTTATAGTTCTTTACCACGTCGAGCACTTACTTTAAAAATGGCGGCCATTAAAAAATTTCGGGTGAAATGTCATATCTCGCGAAACATTCAACCTATTTAAACCAAACTTTGTATGCTGACAGAGCATCGTCTAAGCATTAAAGTTTGAGATTGACATTTTTGTTGGTCCGCTATTTTGGAAAATCGCACCAATTGAAAGAATAAAGTTTTTTTCATTATATATCGAAAACTATTTAACCAATTCTCACCCAAATTTGCAGGTAATTAAATCTATATTAGACCAAGTAAATTAAAGTAATTGAACGTACGTACTTACTTTCAAAATGGTGGCAATACACATTTGTTATGTTTATTNTTGTTGGTCCGCTATTTTGGAAAATCGCACCAATTGAAAGAATAAAGTTTTTTTCATTATATATCGAAAACTATTTTACCAATTCTCACCCAAATTTGCAGGTAATTAAATCTATAATATACCAAGTAAATTAAAGTAATTGAACGTACGTACTTACTTTCAAAATGGTGGCAATACACATTTGTTATGTTTATTNGACCAAGTAAATTAAAGTAATTGAACGTACGTACTTACTTTCAAAATGGTGGCAATACACATTTGTTATGTTTATTTTGTATAACAGACATACTATATAAACAATTTAGACCAAATTTGGTATACTGAAAGTATCTGTTAAAAGTATAATATATACAAACATATAACCACATTTGTCTGTCATTTTTAAAGATAGTGTGATGCGAATAAATAAAGTTACTACGTCATATCTCGGTAAAAAATTTACCGATTCCTGCCAAATTTGGCAAATATGTAAAACTCATGCATATGATGTTATGTGCCGTGTTTTAAGTATGCCAGACATTTATTTTGAAAATGGCGGTCATATAGACATTTAAGCTTAGAATGCCAATAGTTGAAAGTATGTAATAAATTCCAACATAAAATTGTATTTTGGCAGTATATATTACATCTTACAACTGTATCTACACGGATGATATTTTCTCCGCCGTTTTGTAAGCGAGCCGCTAGCGAATAAATAAAATTTTTATGTCATATCTCGGGAAACAATTGACATGTTCCTATCAAATTTGGCAAACAAGTATTATTGCAGCAGATAATGTAAAATTGCATGTTTTAAGAATGCAAGTCACTTATTTTCAAAATGACGGCCCTTTGGATATTTTAGGTTGTTAAATCCTATAATTCGAAACATTGGACTGATAAAATCCGACGTTGATGTTCCGAATCCGACCTCTATAATGCAGTGCATTGCACACTAGTTACTGTACGAGGTTTTCTGGGTTCAATTCCCAGGTTAAACACGCGTGTATTTGCAATTGTCTCACTAATGTTGCATACTTTTCTGGTTTCATTTATATTGCCATTGCTTTCAAAGATAAATCAAGTCCTACCTAGCCTATTCAGCTTTTAAGAACTTTAAAAAAATTAATTGCACCCATGTTGAGGGAAGTCGGCTTATTAGTCATATCAGTAATTTGTTGTTTTTCATTGTGGTAACTACAACAAAAAAAAAATTAAATTAAAAATCTTATCAAATTCTGGAGTTACAAATTTTACTATGGTCATGAAATCAGAAAGAATAATTATTTAACATTTGTATAGTATATTTAACTCAAATACATGTTTTAGTTAACATTTCTTCGAATCTCAAGCTCAGGTTTTATGGCTATGCAATAAAACTATTATTATTTTTATGTATTCTGAAAAATTATCTTGTTAAATATTGACAAGACAAATAAAAATGATTTTCCCAATTTTTTTCTTCAAGATTTTGGAACTCCAGGCCCGACTCGGCCGTGACAAATTAACTGATCAATCTTGCTGTAATTAGATTTTTAGAAACCCAACTTAGCTTTATCGTAACCGTAGTTGTCAAGTGTCTAGTGTGCTGGCCTCTCGCCAAAGCGACACGGGTTCGATTCCCGTCGATTTCACGCCTTGTTTCCTCAAGTCGGGGTACACGGAGGACGTTGCCGTTGGACTGCGAGTTTTCTCGTGGTTCTTCCGTCCCACCCACCTCATCGGCCTTTGCATTCCGTCTCTGCTCCATATCCACCTCACTTACCTCCATGAGACCTAAATATCTGGTTGTTAAGCTACCGCCAAAACTCTGAACTCATTCTCTCTCCCCGCTTGGTTGCACTCCGTAGCTACGTGTTATCAACTATGAAACTGTTATAATCATATGTCAGTCCTCGCTGTTATAGAAAAAAGAACTCACCAATGTAGGAAAAAGCACTACTCTGAATGGACGCTGATATTCGTTGCCTATGTTAAAATTGGTGCATTAACTCTCAATGAAATTATTAGAAGGTTCATTTTAAACATCTTCACGTAACTATTAACAGATAAATAAATGAAATTTAACACATGACGTTACCACGAGTGGAAGTTAGTCTGTGGGCGCAGGTATATTATTGTAGGCTACTGATCTCCATACTAACTTGTATAAGATTTTCCCTACCAGCCTGTGTGCCAGGTAATACGGCAGTCACTATCATATTTGTCGCCTCTGACTGTGTACTGTTTTCCGTCCCAAGTTTCGCAATAACTTTCGTACTTCGTCGAATTTTATCGCAGTTTGAGAACTTAATACTCTTCTCGCAGCCATCAGTGAAACAAGTGAAAGTTGCGCGGCCAAATAAACTCCATATTTTTCACGAAGGATCAGGTTAGAAAGACTGAATTTCCTTCAGATTGTTTTAAAATATGACATTGATTAGTAATGGTGACGTTGAAACTGACGATTTGAAAGCATTCGTTCTTGAGTCAAATATTTTGCTCATCGCAAATGAGTTTAGGTAGTTACTTAAAAATTTATTNATTTGAAAGCATTCGTTCTTGAGTCAAATATTTTGCTCATCGCAAATGAGTTTAGGTAGTTACTTAAAAATTTATTGGATTTGTTTAGGTATTAAAAACTTTTCCAACCCTGTAATAATTTTGTGATGAACTAGAGGGGTAGAGTGTATGGTCTAAAATTGGCGACAGTGCACAATATTTGCAAGTGCAATTTCAAGATATTGATAAAATATTATACTTTCTATTGTACTGACGTGATGAAAATAATTTAAAACCGTAAATAAATACGATAAGTTATCTATTTCAGGTTATTAATGAAACGGTTTTTTTTTTATTACGAAGTCGTCTTTTTATCACCATTTAATAAAGTGAAATCACAATAGTACAAAATTTATTGTTCCAGTTTCGAGTAATAATGTTATCTATGTTCAAGTACTAACAGCATGTGCGTTGTTGGCATACTCTGTAATGTACCAGTCGTTAGTTCTGTGAGCAAGGTACATGTTTTATGTTAATGATTTCCGAGCACGCGAATTGTGCCGTACGATNGCCAGTCGTTAGTTCTGTGAGCAAGGTACATGTTTTATGTTAATGATTTCCGAGCACGCGAATTGTGCCGTACGATAATATATTGTTTACAGTCAGGATATCTTAATCATCCATACCTTCTCACTAACCAGGCTTTGTATAAGCGTGGACAAGGGCAGATGTGGAAGAAGGCCTATGGATATTAATTAGTTAATAATATCAAATAAATGAAATGATAACTTTTAACGCACTATAATGTAAAATTTTGTGAAAATAAATTTAAAAAAAAAACATAAAAGAATAAGAAATATTTTTTAGCGAAATTTTTTAAGTATCACGTTTTTCTTGCCTGCATTCAGGAGTTAATTTATACCTAAACTAACCTAGATTTGAAATATCCATATAATTTTGAAATTGTTTTAAAATTTGAACATGTATTATTATATCAAGCTCCAAGCAAACGTGTTGCTTATGTACTGTAACTTATTTTATATGCTCTTTAGTCAGGCTTCTGTTTCCGGTCATANAAAAAAAAAAAAAAAAAAAAAAAAAAAGGTATCACTTTGAAACCATTAGCGCGTAACACTCATGTTGTGTGAAGAACGGATCGGTGATGGCCCATGAACACCTTCGCCTGTTTCACAACGTCACAAGTCTTGTAATAATAGTCGAACACAAGTGATTTGGTCTGGTTTTGCAAGACTTGGTTTCATAAAATAACTAGGACAAGTGACTTGTGAAAAGTAGAACTAGTCGGTCTGACAAGAGTTCTTACGCCAGTTTTAAAGTAATGTGTTTAATAAACCTTTGAGAACTTGTAAAAAAANTAGTCGGTCTGACAAGAGTTCTTACGCCAGTTTTAAAGTAATGTGTTTAATAAACCTTTGAGAACTTGTAAAAAAAAAATATTGTGTATGTTTAAACAGGAAAGTCGCTGAAGCTGTGTCGTAGAAATTCACACGTTAACAATATTTTAATTTACATAAAAATGTGGTCCTCGGGTATAGAAGACGAATAACACATCAATATTCGACATAATTGAATTTTTAAGTTAAGAACAAGAAATGATTTTAGAAGTGTTTATGTACTGAAGGGGTGTTTTAGGACGCAACATGACAATTTTGAAATTTTGGTAACTAATCTTGTTATTGAGTTTTCTCAACTAATCATTTCAAAATTTTGGTTACGTTTTCATTTTAATTTGGTATGGTAGCTTAACAGTTTGTAACTGGTATATATGAGTTATCATTTTTGTGTATTTATTGAGTCTCACTAGATACCGAACGTAGTGGAAATGTCTCTGATGGCATGTTTTATGGCAGGAAAAGCTATGGTAATGTGTTAACATTAACACTTTCATTCGAAAGAGATTTTCGGGAGTTATCAACTTTTGCTCATAGTAGAATTCCACGGCATTACAATCATGCTTAAGTTAAGGCTTTAAGGTTATTTGTGGAGGGTTGCTAGAACCAATAAAGAAATACTTAAACTTAGTATAAATTTCATGCTGTGCCCAAGCATTATAAATAAAAATATTACTTACCATTGTTGTTTTTATCATATTTCGCCCCAACGTATCCCTAGAGTAGTGCCAATATTTGCAATTTCCAACTAACTTCACAGNTAGTCGGTCTGACAAGAGTTCTTACGCCAGTTTTAAAGTAATGTGTTTAATAAACCTTTGAGAACTTGTAAAAAAATCTAGTATTGTGTATGTTTAAACAGGAAAGTCGCTGAAGCTGGGTCGTAGAAATTCACACGTTAACAATATTTTAATTTACAGAAAAATGTGGTCCTCGGGTATAGAAGACGATTAACACATCAATATTCGACATAATTGAATTTTTAAGTTAAGAACAAGAAATGATTTTAGAAGTGTTTATGTACTGAAGGGGTGTTTTAGGACGCAACATGACAATTTTGAAATTTTGGTAACAAATCTTGTTATTGAGTTTTCTCAACTAATTATTTCAAAATTTTGGTTACGTTTTCATTTTAATTTGGTATGGTAGCTTAACAGTTTGTAACTGGTATATATGAGTTATCATTTTTGTGTATTTATTGATTCTCACTAGATACCGAACGTAGTGGAAATGTCTCTGATGGCATGTTTTATGGCAGGAAAAGCTATGGTAATGTGTTAACATTAACACTTTCATTCGAAAGAGATTTTCGGGAGTTATCAACTTTTGCTCATAGTAGAATTCCACGGCATAACAATCATGCTTAAGTTAAGGCTTTAAGGTTATTTGTGGAGGGTTGCTAGAACCAATAAAGAAATACTTAAACTTAGTATAAATTTCATGCTGTGCCCATGCATTATAAATAAAAATATTACTTACCATTCTTGTTTTTATCATATTTCGCCCCAACGTATCCCTAGAGTAGTGCCAATATTTGCAATTTCCAACTAACTTCACAGNCTTGTTTTTATCATATTTCGCCCCAACGTATCCCTAGAGTAGTGCCAATATTTGCAATTTCCAACTAACTTCACAGGCCTGGCCATTCCATGAATTTCCATCCATGTTGCAGATTTGACTTGTTTTGTAAGTTATGGTGGAAATGCACTAAATAACAAACAACCTCTTGTTGGCGTTAATATAATGCGATTCAGGTCTTTCTGAGTCCTTGTTACCAGCCATTTTAAACAAATCCAAATACAGATAACAAATCTGACCAACAAATATGGCTGTAGCGTAGCACTTGTCCGTCAATACTTTTTTTTTTTTACAAATGTTGCAAATTTTTTTAATTATAAGATACTAGCACTTATCACTATTCATATCTGTACTGGTGACTTGTCACTTATGAGTATTATAATTTTACAAAACAGGCTCCTCTGAAAATACCAACTCAGTTTTTGATACCAAGCTCATTTCGCAAGTAGTTTACAGTCCTGTTGTATTATGCCTACGTGTGCATAAACTAACGGGAAAAAACCTCAACATACATTTTTTTTTTTTTTCAAAATGTTAGTTAATTATTTTGTAGACTTTTCACGGTAAAGTATCATTCCGCCACTTTTTAACATAAACATTGCAATTTTCCTAATAAACACAGTGTATGCATTTCACCATACTTAAAATTTAACTTCTGAATTTGCGTCAGAATATATTTATTGGAGTTATGCATGTTGAGAAGGCCTTAAGAGGACTACGTAATGAAACATTTCCTGTAAAATCGTTGTTTGTACGAATACGCGTACCTCGGAAAATAAATGTTCTGGAAATACGACTTTTCGCCACAAAGNTGTAAAATCGTTGTTTGTACGAATACGCGTACCTCGGAAAATAAATGTTCTGGAAATACGACTTTTCGCCACAAAGGGTAAAAAAAATAGAATTATCTGTGTCCAATCTTTAATTTTATCATATAAGGTGTATACTCGGAGAAAAAAAATTCTTGAAAATGGTTAAATACAGCATTTTAAAATCTTGCCTATGCAGTTTACGTAAACGGCAAGAGAAAAGTACGTCAACAAGCACGTAGTTGAATCTGTGCGCGTTCATCACGTAAATTTGCACAGTACAGGGTTTTGATGGAAATACTGCACGCCTTGCGCGTAGGGGCGATGACGTACAGGGCGTGCGCCTTAGCGTCGTCCGTATCGCTCCCTCGTTTCTTGACCTTGAACGCTCAGCTACACAGTCCTCTTGAAAAGTGCTCACTTTACCGTTAATAGCTCGTAAAATGAATTACTGGGCGCAACATGCAAAACCCAAGTTGGCGTCTTATAAAAGTATAAAATACAGTGTACGATCGTTCTAGGATTATGTATCCAACGGTATGCAGTCCACACATTCGTTGATGTAGTTGTTGTGTAGGCAGAGTCTCAACAACAAAATACAACTCCACGTAAGATTTTGGATTCTCAACTTACGATAACATCAACAAAGAAACTCTATTCATTAAAACTTTAGTTCACAAGACAGCTTTTGAAACCGTATAAACTTTAAGAATATGTAATTTTTTTATAACACCATTATTTTGGTTTCAGATTAAAGATAGTCAATAATTAACGTTATAAGTAAAAATAACTCTGCCGATTTATTTATTCTGTACTCCTCAGATTTGTAAGGTTCCAATAAGCAAGATATTGCCAATTTGAACAACAACCAAATTACAAAATATCTTTTTGAAATAATTCTTAAAATGGGGTGCTCGGACCTTTGAAAACTTGGATATAAAAGTACCGTTTCCAACCCACTTATTTTAGAAATTATTTATGGACATTTATCAACACAGAATTGAGAAATATTTCTCTTCCGAAATTACACATTTCACAATATTTTAGGTGCTTCCAAATATAGTCAATTGAGATCTGAACAATAACGTATCTGCCAGATATTTTATAGTGAACATCAAGATATTTCGAACACTGTGTTATTTATCACTTTAATGCCTAGTAAGAAATAGTTCTTGTGCACAATTTCATTACACTGAGTGCGTACCAATGCGGTGCGTGGTCCCGTTGGTGTAATTTTCTATACTCGGTTAAGCTTTGTTTGCACGAGGCGGAGGAATATTCTGAAAGTAGAAATTTATTGTGGTTTGAGGAAAAGTTGGAAGTGACCGTGAACAGACCATAGCAGTACCGTTCTCGTACTTACCAACCCCCGCTCTCCCCAACCCCACACGAAGACAGCTAGACGTAATGGCGTCCCTAACGGGCGGGGTGTGAACTTTACGGACGCCATGTAAAACGCACGGTATATTTTTACGAGTCTTCCCGTTGTCGCCCGCGCGAACAGCTTGGTAGAACTAATTCCGTCGCGGGAGGGGATGTGGAATGAATGATCCGAGCATCCGGATTAACCTCTTAAAGCGAGTGCTACTCATGGGACTGCAGGCGCCGTAAGAAAATTGGCAGCACCTTCCCGGGTGCATATTTGCAAGGGCGATAATCATTGGCTGTGTTTACACGACCTGGGAAGTGAGTGAGCGAAGAGATTTGAATCGCTCTTAACACCGAGGTCTTGAGAGCCGATTAGGGTGAAGCGAGGTGAGTACGGATCAGCGCCGGATTGTAAGTGAGGGGGAAACGGGAGATACCCGAGAATACCCCGTCGACCAGTGGAATCGTCTGGCACGATTCCCACGTGCGAAAATCCGAGGGCGACTCCGCGGAGAATCGAACCCGGTTCGCCTAGGTGGGAGGCAGGTATTCGGATCCCCCCTACACCACCGCCGGTCTACGTGACCTGGTATCCGATGGGATTGGACATCCCAGTTTGTGAAAGCGGAAATTGTTTTAAGTGAAAAATGTTCCATTGCAATCATTTTAAGAGAAATGTTTGCAAACGTACCCCAAGAAAAAAGGGCTGTCTTTGGTAATGCGCTTATTTAGAAATGGCCGAACAAATACACAGATTTGATTGAAACAGTTTTTTTTTTTTCAGGAAAAAAAGGTTACTAATCTAACAAAGGTGTTTCGACAATCAAAACGTACCACATATACACTATGAATACACGTACAGACATATACAAGAACAATTCTTTTTCTTTTAAAATTTGTTTTAGCGGAATGTAAGTGTTTGTAAAAGCAACTTCAAATTTGTTTACACATATAACAAATTTTTTGTTGGCTGTGATACGATTTTCAGTGTATGCAGTTTTTTTTACACCGGCGCACCTGTGAGAGTAACAAGAGTAAATAATTCCTCTTAATTTTTAAATAACTGTTTTATTCACATACGAATTCTTTGTTAAAATTACCAACTAAGAACTTTGCTGCGAAAGCTATATTAACTAATTTATTCACATATATTTCATACTATTTAGAGATAACTGCACAAATAACTACAAATTTTGTAATAAGTGATTTTAATTAATAATTTCGCCTTCAATTAGCCTCTCTTTATCGGAATGAGTGGTGATTTTATTCCACATTTTGTGCAGATACGTTAATAGTAAGCAATAATATTCTTGTCAGAAGATAAAAGCAGTTACCAGCGCACGTCATTGGTTTACCGCAAACACTGATGTGAAATGCAGCTTACTGTTCGCTTTTATCACGTTCGTAATTTTGGTAGCTTAGAGAGTTTTTTTTTTATTATAACATTTTTTTTCCGAAACTGCTGTATAACTATTACTACTTGTATGCTACACTTAAAAAAATCAGATTTTTTTCTTTTCCGATAAGGCCTTCTTTCTTGCACGAGGCTGCCGGTTTTACGCAATTTATCGTTTTTAAGGTGTGAGTTGCTTTGAATTTACAAGCGCAGTTCCAGAATTTCGTGGTTAGCANGTTACGCAATTTATCGTTTTTAAGGTGTGAGTTGCTTTGAATTTACAAGCGCAGTTCCAGAATTTCGTGGTTAGCAACATTCGTTAACTCTGAGAACGTTCCGAAAGCAGCGACAGCGTTGAAAGAAGAAGTAAGTTTACCGAGTCGTGACTTTCCATCAATTTACTCGCTTCTCGGCTGATCCTGCTTACTTCTTTCGCCTTTTCCCAAAAGCTACAGCCACCATAATACGGCCGATTTGCCCATTGCTCTTTCATCGCACGCTCGCTCGACGTTCCCTGATTACTTCAGCGTAACTTGACGCGAAATTCAATAGCGATCCTCTGTCAGGTTGTTAACGGTACGTCCTTCTCTTCCGCTTTTTAACGCGCATTGCCGTTCAAATTTTATAGCGAGCAAACAATACGCGTCAATTTTACTCACGTAAGCAAAGCAGGCCGCAGGCTATCTTCACAGGCGACGATAACAAAAACGCTTCCATAGAGTTGGCGCAATGTTGCCAGTCCACGAAATTTCGGAAGAACACTCGTACATGACACTTGTATTTGAGGGAGAGAGTTGAACACACATCGTAGTTATATATATGTTTTTTGTCGTCACTTAAATATGAGATTAATTTTTTTATATGACTTTTTAAGGGCAAATAACGTAGTTCTATTATATTTTATAGACAACTATTGTTTTATTAATTGTACTGATATCGCTTCTATTGCCATTCTTAGAAGGTAAGCGATAATTGGTTCCCAATTATTCAACGTGTTAAACTGAATAGAGGTACTCCATAGATTTTACAGTTATTCAATCGTCTGAGTATTATGCTCTGCCCTATAAACGAAGAAATTTAGATAATTATATCTCTATACTTTTTTAAGGCTCAGAAACTGGTAAAAGGACAATAACTTTTCTCTCACCTCCTTAATGCATCACATCTGTGCCCTGGGTACGACTCAAAATCACGACTTACCTACATGTTATCATTTAAGAGATTACCCTTGTAGCACTGTCGGCCTATCGTGACTTATTTGTAATGCGATCAAAGATAAAGATATACAAAACATAACATATGATTAATAAAAAAATTAGTTTATAAAGTTGTAAAGTAAAAGTTAGACAAAAAGAGACTGTATGAATGACACACATTAATTGCAAGTGTATCTTAAAATAGCACTCAAGACCTCGTTGTTAAGAGCCGCCCAAATCTCTCTACCTCTCTCTCTCTCTCCCTCTCTCTCTGTAACTTAAAATATGCGCGTAGAGAACACAATATCTGAATATAAGAATAGCTTAACAGTGAGCATATGCTATACAGTTGATAAAATTAATTTAGTGGAAATTTTACAAAACAAGAACAATTATGAGATTGGTACTTGCATATATACATTTGCTATTTAAAAACAATCTTTGAGCGAAAATGTTGGTTCATAACAACATGTCACCCCAAATACACAAACAAATGTTAGAGCACGGTCGTGATGTCGGGGCATTTGCCTTTAGGGACATGCTTAAATGTCGACTGACTGGCGCATCGAGTGTAGGCAGCCACGCATCACGCCTATCACGAATTCATTGACTGTGCTACATACGAGGTGTGTTCAAAAAATAAGGTGACTTTGCAAATTTCGAGGGCATTCGATTATCGATTGTTTTAATTGTTATGTTGGTACACATGTCCCCAACATATGTTGACATTATCAGCCATTTTGCATTGTTAGTTTGTTTGTGACAGATATAAAGGTTAGACGTGTTTTGGTGTGCTTGGCGATTTTTGCTATCGCAAACAATGGATCAAAGAATCTGTATTAAAAAGACAGTAATCATGCCTCACCCACCGTATTCACCGGACGTGGCCCCCTGCGACTTGTTCCTGTTCCCAAACCTGAAGATACCCATGAAAGGAGGAAGGTTTGCCACGATCGAGGAGAAAAAGACCTGGGAGACTTCAATGCCATACCAAAATGCGCACATCATAAGTGCTTCGAGGATTGGCAAAAAGCGCTGGCACAAGTGTATTATATCTGAGGGGGATTACTTTGAAGGGGACAAAATAGATATTGATGAATGCATAAATACTTATCGAGACAAAGTCACAAAATAACAAGTCACCTTATNACTTATCGAGAGAAAGTCACAAAATAACAAGTCACCTTATTTTTTGAACACACCTCGGTTACTGTGGCGTGACATCGCCCAAATACAGGCGAATCATGAATTTACTCGTTGACTTGTGGAATGGCAACTCTGGCTAACGAAGAGGCTTGAAAGTGATTCCTCTGGAGTATCAACGCATTTACTGTTCCATCGTAAATTTAATACGTAGATTACCTTGATGCATGCTATTGCAGAACCGATATCTCACACCACTTTTAGAATATTTTAACATATTACTTCCAGCACATATATATATATATAAGCATTATAAATCAAACAAATCACAAAAAAATACCTATATTTGAATTTGAAGGTGATTAGTGTAATTCAAGCTACATAGGGTTTATTCTATGTTTCTGGGGTAGTCTAGCGGTCTCGATGTCGTTCTCAACAGTCAACGCTCCTGCCGATCGGGAGATGCCGTTTGATACGATCGGGAGCGAAATATGCTCAAATAGGTATTCTAAGCGCACTATCGTTTCTCGACCTCACTCCCTCAGCAATGCTCGGGATTTATCGACCTCCCACCACATCACTTTTCCTCTCCCTAGGGTTTGTTCAGGCAGGTAACATGACAAATGCAAACACGCGCTGTGCCTGTAATAATGTATGATGAAATTAAAGCTATTATTACAAACTGTCCATTCTAAGTGGTTGGTTAACGCATAAAAGTGCACATACATATATTTGTTATTTATACATTCTCTCATATATAACAAGCACTATTCCATTTAACAAAGCGTTAGGCGGGATATTTAAAGTGAAATTTCTCGACATGGCTACTATCCCATCGTATGGGTAGACTATTGACAGAGGAAAATGGTGATAAGGTAAATGGTTAATGTCTTGTATACACAGGTTGGCAGTTAAAAACCTTACTGGTTTTAACGGAACATACTGTTACACGTATAAAAGCGTCTGTTAAAAGATGAGATGATTCGTTACGTAGTAGTCCCATCGAACAGGCCATTAAAATAAATTTCGCTGTGATGTACGTATCGAAATTTATAGAATACGATAAGTATAATGTAGTTTTAACAAATACAACTACAAAGCTTGCCTAGCAAATTATGTTAGGCCTTAACAACAAACCTTACGTAATAAAAAGTGTTTAACTTTTGGTCGTAGGAACGCACGAATTCCCGTTACCACTAGTAAAGTGCTTCGTACACAAAAACTGTGTAGCTTATATATTTTTCTTCATAAAATGATAGCAGCTGCCCATTTAATTACAGTAGAACCTCGATTAACCGCCACCCTTTTAACCGTCAGTCTCTATTAACCGCCACCCCGCTAGCGCAAANCGGCGCAAGTGTGTCGAGGGTGGACTCGAGACGATAGTCCCTCGCATCCGTCAGTCGCCCGTTACGTCCGTCGGTCGCGTGAATTTCAACCAATCGCAGGCCGGAATTTTTTTCCCTGACCGTCCGTCCGTCAAATATTTACCGAACTTTAGCTTTCGACGGACGGATTAGCCACTGCCTTTTGAAAACATTCCTTATACGTGAATACGCAAGGCGGTGGATCTGTGTTCATTTATCTTTGGTGGTAAAAACAAATTCAATTTAAAAAAAACTTTGCATGAATTCTTACCACGTAAAAATATATATTTATCCAAAATGTTTTTCTCTTGCAAATGGTATTTTCAACCTGAATGTATATCCAACTAGAGAAATATCACGACGTTAAGTTGTCGCACTGAAATTTTGCCGTACGGACGGGCGACTACTGAATGCGACAGACTATTGCGGATTCAGCCTAAACGGAATCACCGCCGCACGTTCAGAAATTCCCTGACTCTCATCATACGAGGTATATATTTGATTCGCGGTTTATTCACACTTTTCGAATCAAACCTTTGAAAAATCACACTAGTATGACGTGTTTGGTGGTTTCTTAAATAGCATATGTCGTGTATCTCAAGCGTTTTATATTTATGTTAACATAAAAATACCTTATTTTTCAGTAAGAAATATTTTTGTTTAGGTTTTTTTTTGGAAACTTTAATATTTAACTTATAGTTTATATGAATAAAAACGGTGGTAAAATAGGTTTGTTGGCAATGTCTAGTAAGGAATAGTTGTCATGCAAAATATCATTAAAGCAAGTGCGCACAAATGCGGTACGTTGTCAATTTAGTGCAATTTCCTATTTTCGGTAAGTTTTGTTTGCACGAGGTGGAGGAATATCATGGAAGTAGAACTTCAGTACAGTATCAGAAAAGTTGGAATTAACCGCTAATGGTTTATACTTACTTTTCATGTACTGCACGGTGTTCCTCCGACGACTGGTTCGCTAATTTCCAGCACAAATGTCAAAATCACGTGTGATCACGTAGATGGCGTAAAGGTTTGTTTACTTTATGACGAACATGTTATAATGTATACAAATTAATACCATTATATATATATTAATGGCTCTACTTTGTGACATATACCGGCGGGGCGTAATTCGACCAACAAACTTCGTGAGGTGATTACAAATACAAAATCAAGTAATAGATATATAGTATATTTTATACCTGAACTGAAAAATAAGTGATCTATGAATCCTCGAGATTTTGAAATTAATTTTGGCAAAATATCGAGAACGAAGTGAAATTAAGTTCCAAATTATGGGCTTTTATGAAGAGCGCTTTTATGAAGAACCTTTTATATTATTGATAAAAACTTAAACTACAGAGCAATTAAAAACTGGTGCATCTTAAGACGCCTCTCTCCAGACAAAAAATTTAAATGCTTCAAGGTCACATCCGAGCGAAAAATAGCATTGCGATGTCGATGGAAAGTAGCTTAAACAAACTTCGCGTACGTTCTGTTTCTTCAGAATTTTAAGTGTTGTCTATAGGGTTTTTTGTACAGCTACGTGTTAGAAAAAGATAAAGCGTTGCGGCTATAGGTTCAACACTTCTACAGAAGAATAAATATCGTAAACAGATGGCTAATCACACCGATTTTCGCTGACTTTTATACGTTCCAACGATCACATTTATGTTACAAAAAAAAATTATGATTTGAAAACAAAATATCGACCTTCATTTCTGCCCTGGAAAAAAAAAACTTTATAATATTCCATAATTTACTGCAAATTATAATAGACACAACTGGTTACAGTGAGACCCGTATGGCAACAAGATTGGCCCCTTCATACAATTTCCCCGTAATCAATTGATGAGTTAGCTGAGACATAATGCATGCAAGCAGGCAACATTGTTGGAGTAGAGTTCGTTGCCTACCTAGCACTTTAAAAACATATAAAAAAAAATTTTTTATGACATTATTAAACGTGCTCCCAATATGATTGCCTACGAAAAGAAAGCGCACTCCAGAGAATGATGGAATGGTGCTTTCAAGACGACAGGCTCATCGGAAAATGGTTTTAATGCCCTCCGACATAGATAAAAACGGCTTATTGCTGTATCTCGGGATATGGGAACCGGATACACCCCAAACTACGATAGACTCGTGCATTTGAATTTGATGCACACTCAAGTCTAATATAATTCTAGGGCCTTCGCTCTAATTCTCCGATGTCGTACGGTTGTTGCGAGACCACCGTGCGCTAGTCCAGTGGCTCGCGCTTAGGGGCGATTCCACCTTACGTACGCCGTTCGGCGTCGCCCGTAGTGTTCCACAGACTTCCGCCTCGCTCGCGCAAACATGCTCCTCGCCAGGCGGCCGCCTCAAGGAACTGTAGCGTCGCCCTTTTCCGGGACGTTAACCGAGGACCTTCGCCCACAACACCATCGCGATATCCATCTCAGCGAGACTCGGCCGGAGCGGGGATTAAAGTCCGTTCACGGTTACTTAACAACTTCTATGAAACCCTGCCGAAGTTATGCTTTCAGAATGTTCGCCCGCCTCACGGTAACAAAGCTTAACGAATTATATAAAATTACACCAAATGTACAGCAATCTCCGTTCCTGCGCTCTCAGTTCAATATGATTTTGCACGATGTTGATTACAAACGAAATTTTATAATTTGTATATCGGATACAAGTTTGACTTCGATTCAATGAAAAATAACACCGTTTTATTTCAACAAAGTATAAAAATCTTTTGATGTATGGAATATCCAGGAAAGAACTAAACATATTTTACATTGGGTGATTTTCGAAAGGTTTAATTCAAAAAGTGTAAATATTCCGCGAATCGACTCTACAACAAATTCAAGTCTCGTTTTTATGTAAACAGCGGCGTAAAAATCACTACAAGCAGTATTGTGTTGATAGATTATGATGACAATCCACTTAGGTGGTGAAATGCACGTAAAAAATGGAAAAAAAATGATAATGCGGCACAGCAATAGAAAGCCATAGGACAAAATTAAAGCATAAGAATAGTTAATTCAATAAAAGTACAGTATAGGATAACTTGTATCCCTGCATTCCCCGGAAAGGGCACAGTTGTAGGGCTGGATAGTTTCGCACGTGTGGTTCAACTTATGGGTTGCCATTTAAAAATAAAATGTAGTATTGGCAAAAAATTGTGTTCAGTTTGCGGGCTCGGTTACTGCTTACTTCACAGCTGACGTATGCCTTGTGCTGAAAACTTCCTCTACATTCTCTCATCCTGCTCTGTGGGAAATTGCCGTTTGCTAAAAATGCAAATCTCTTCTATGAGTTTAGTTCAGAGATTTTTGGAGAATGCGTTAAAGGCGGGTTCACGATTGACTTAAAAGAAACCGTAGGCTGTGTGCTTAAGACATGAGCATGACACAATGTTTTCGAGGGTATTTGATTACATGGGGACTATTCGCGGTTTCTGCACACTTAAAGAATCAAACCTTTTAAAAACGACCCCATATATGGCGTGTTTGGTTAATATCACCTATCATTAGCATAGTATACTTGTGTTAACATAAAAATGCCTTATTTTTTTGATACATTGAACTTTTACTTATGTTTTACCTATCAATTATAACGTTTACTTCGTTTTCAAAATCGATGAATAACGTGAAGAAATATGTATGTTGTTAATGCCTTGTAGCCCTTATGCAAAATTTCATTACACTAAGCGCGCGGGAATGCGGTGCGTTGTCCTTTTGGTTTAATTTTCTATAGTCTATTCGCGGTTTCTTCACTACTTTGAATCAAACCTTTGAAAAATCACCCCATGTATGACATGTTTAGTTATTTACTATGTATGGCTCAGGCGTGCAAAATCATTTTGTCTGCGCCCACGTGCAAGTTAAAAAAGGCCAAGTTTTCAAATCGCGTCTGTGCTCGGAAAAAAAAAACCCAAGGCCTCGCAGTGCGCTTTTCACACATGGTGACGATGCCAGACCGTCACGGTTCTGTGTCACTTATGTTCTCTCCCAACAACCCTTCCTCCACAGAAAAAAAAAAACTTTGTTCCGAAAATAAATTCCCATACACCGTGCCGTTTTGAAAAGTGCCATGTTTCTGACCCCTCTCTCCCTCTCTCCTTCCCCCCTCGGCGCTGCACAAAACGCAGGCCGCCCTTTCGCTCGGAGCAGGAATGTAAATTACTGGGTTTGAAAACTTTCCTGTGTTCTCGTACCTCGCTGTGGAATTTACCCACCCTCTCATTTCCCCTCCCAATTTTTCTTTGTACTTTTTTTTTGTCATACCCTCACGTTACTGCAAAAAAAAAAATTCCCCTTAGTGTTGCAGTACTCATACGCTTGTGGGTCACAGACAGTAAATCGCCGCTTGAATACTGGATAATAAGGCTTGAAACATACTACCATCTCCCTCATCTCGGGCCACAAAGGCTAACAATACATAACGACAGGAATTATAAATTCCTCCTCGCTAAAAGCTTTCACGGTCACAGAATTCCACAAAATTTTTTTTTTTTGCCCTTTTAAATGCTGGACGTGCAGTGAAATCAGCTTAATTTATTACGGAAACCTTTCATTTCGCAACTCGGTTTCATAAATATTAATGTTCTCTGGTAAAAGGCAAATAAGACGACTGATATCGGCAAAAATAAGCGAGCGGGCATGTGGGGTTTATTTTCAGTTTTTATTTCTTTGTTAATGATGGAAATGTGTTGTTTGGAACTGTAGTAGGTTTTTCTGTAAATTTCAGTTTCGAATATTTACCATGCTTTTCGTAATTCCATTGCAACAAATTTCAATTAACCATAATAATTATATTATTTAAAAATTTTGCTCATGAACCACACCGCTAACGTGATTCTTGATATTTGAAAGTTGTTTTTCATAATGTAAGTAATTTTCTATATAGTATGATTCAGGAAATAACAATATGAATACAGTTTTGGCATTCAATCTGTAATAAGCAAAATGGTAATTTTTGAGGGATAGATTTAGCAGTAAACGTAATTTAATAAACGAAATGTACGTTTCTTCATACTTAACCAACGAACTAATAATGGAAATTTTAAATAACTTAAATAAGATCTGCATGACTGAAGTGTCACGGCATTATCTGACAACATTAGATTCAGGGTTGAAATCCTGGTTAAGCCATTGAACACACGAGTCCTCCTTGGTATTTTAAATAGGTTTCTTTAGAAAATAAGGTGATAGATAATTAGTTCACAGGCTAAAAGTGCAAGGAATTTGATAAGCAGCAATTAAACATTATATTGAGATAAAACAATTTTCATGAAAAAACTTAAAAATACCTTACGGGAACACTTTTTTTTCTGGCCATCGGAAATTATTTCATAGTTTTTAATAAGCCATCAACTCATCGAGAGCAGTGTTCTAAAAAGCATAATTCTGATCACTTGGTTAGAACTTTGATGGTATTATAATGTTTATTTTATGACGCTAGGTCCGTTGGACATGTGCCATCCATGAGCTGGCTATTTTTTACCCTCGCCTTTAGACTGTTCACGACCTGCTTCTTGTATCCACTTGATGTATTCTCCCACCATTTATAAAATTAACATTGCCATTATCCTAACCACTTTATTCACGCGTCGGCCAAGAGAAATTAAAATAATTATAAAATAAAATTTTTTATAAATTTAATAATTATTACACTTATATAAATTATAGGAAATTATTTCAGTATTTAAAAGTGCTTACCTAACACATTTTAATTCAACGTTTACTTATAGAACTGCTTTACGTCCATAGTTACCAATTTTACTGAGGGCTCGCCAATCAGTTTTCTCGTTAAAATATAATACACTGATAGTGAAAAAAGGATTAATAGGAGAAGCCGATATTTCATTATTAACTTTCTTCATATACAAGGTCTTTTCACGGGATATCCATGCATGTGCGTAAGTTTTGCTGGAAAAAGGTAATAACAATTCCGTAAGAAAAAAAAACTCTTAAACCATGATATTAAAGTGGCACCAAATATCTAAAATTGCATAAATTCATTTACGATATATATATATATATGTGTGTGTTGTTGTGGCAAAAAAAGGTTTTAATAAAACCGTTGTTCAAAAGAAAAAGTATTATATTTTGTAATTTACTTCCTCAATAATTGCCCTTGGATAAAATATAAATTTATTACTGTAATGTTGTGATTGAAAAATATTTGAGATTCACCATAAGTGTTCCTAATAATTTTTTTAATACATTTTATGTAATAAGTAAAACAGGAGCACGCCCATATTTTTCTGCTTTTAGTAGTAAACCCTAGTATACACACGAATCTAGATCATACCTTCCTTGTGTCATAACGAGAGTATCAGTTTAAGTAATTTGTGAGCATTGTGGCTCAGACCTAGTCCCTATTTGAGACGGTTTCTAATTTGGAGTCACAGTAAAGAGGATGTTCCCACCACCTCCATCACTTACTAGTGTTAATGTTAGTCCACCATCCCACTATGTTCCAGCAAACCAACCCATTTCAGTTAACCTAGTTGGCAACCCACCCATTTTCACAATTGCCTCAACCACCATTCCATCCGCTGCCTTCCACACTGCGTCACCTGTCCAAAACTCGCACCCATTCCATCCCAACAAGGTTTTCAGTGCACCTGTGCACATGTCATCTTCACCATCACACATGTATTCATCTGTTTTTTGGCAAAATCACTCACCCACTTGGGAACATGCTGCGTAACTTTCCTGCTACTGATCGTCTTAATGTTCTCAAATTTTTTGAGTTTTTGAAAGTGATTGTCAAACTCTATCAGAGTAAAATAGTGCCAGAAGCACAACTGCTTGAAGTAATTTACCCTTTAACTCAAGGTCTGCTTAGTGTATGGACTAGTTTAGCCATGTCACAACATGTTACATTTGATGCCTATCATTTCTTTATTCCCTAAAGGTCGCGTGCTCAGTTCCAAATGAGGATGTTCAATCGTTTGCAAGAACCTGAGGAGGCTCTTTCTGTGTATGTGAGCAGTGTTAAGGAGGCTGCTATCACAATGTGTTTAAATCTCCCAGGATTTGAAGTGGTTGGTACCATATTAGAAAGCTTAGAGCCTCAAGAACGTACTCATTTGGTGTTTTTCTCTAAACCCAAACATTTATAGAGCTGGATATAGCATGTATACATTCTCAGAACATCATATATGCCGACCAAAAACGCCAGCATATCTATAGGCCACACAAATCATTTCGTGGTACTGATAGAAGGAATTACCTCATAATTCTTCCACCAATACTGTTACTGATAAAAAGGATCAGACGCAGAAACCTAAGGATAAAAAATGCCCTTCACCCTCAGATACTCTTGCACGTGACAACTAAATTTCTTGTAGCTATTGTGAAATGTCAGGCCACACGACTTGACCTGTGTTTCAAGCTAAAAAAAACAAGACACGCGGGAACAACAAGTGAGTTATCTTCCTCGCAATTTTGGCAAGTTTGCCAATGCTCAGTACAATGCTCACCATTTTCTAAATATGAACTTAGCAGGCACTTTCAACAGCTGCTCGGTTCTTATGACCACGTTTTGAAAAGAAAAAGTTTGAAATATGTCACGTAAATTTCCCCCAATGTAGTGGGCTTTCAAAAAGGTTAAGACACCCTATTTTGAGGTAAATTTAGGGTCATTATCTGCTAATGTGCTTTTTGATTCTGGGTTAGCGCATACCGTTATTTCTGCGGAACGTTTTGAGAAATTAAAACAGTTTAAGGCACTTGAACCTTCTGATGTCAAGGCAGGCTTCGCCGATTTCTGATTGTGCCACTTTATAGTTGAAAATTGATAGTTTCACTTGGACATATAAATGCCTAGTTTTCAAACAACGTGGTTTGGATTTTATTTTGGGCGCAGAATTCATGGCTACTACTTGCCCAATCGTTGATATTCAAGATGAACATATTTTATTTAAGTTTTCTCCCGACACTCAACTAAAGAAATTTGTTTTTCCGGTTTGTAGAGCAGAGTCCAATCAAATAGTAGATTCTTTCGAGCATATTGAAGAACAGCAGCTTTCAGCTATTGAGAAATTGTGTAAACTCTTTCCCAATGACCTTATTTAGGGCTCACTAAATTGGTAGAGTGTTAGATAAAACTGCTTAACAAGGAAAATGTCAAGTGTCATCCATATAGATTGGCACCAACACAGATGGAAATTTTAAGAAATCAAGTTAAAGATTTGTTAGATAAAGGTGATATTAAAAAATTTACTTACACAGATGCTAGTCCAGCCTTTTAGGTACCAAAACCCAATGAGAAATATCGGATGGTTGTAGACTATCGAAAACTTAATAAAAAACATTGAAATTGAATCAGACACTGTGAAATTGAATCAGTTACTCTTCCTGATCTCCATTCGGCATTTGGAAAAGCAAAATTCTTTACAACAATATATTTCAAAGCGGCCTATCACCAAATCCCATTGTCAAAATATTCCAAACCAATTACCAGTTTATGTGTTCCTTGAAACCTGTATCAATTTATTCGTGTGCCATTTGGCTTGGCCACGGGTGCTCAAGTACTTGCCAGGCTTTTAGATATGATTTTTCATAATGTAAAATTTATGTTTTTGTCTGTAACTATCTGAATGATCTTTTAATTTATTCCGACAGTTTTGAACAGCATTTGGATCACATACAAGAAGTCCTTTCTCGTTTAGAAAAGGCAGGTCTTACTGTTAACACTTCTAAATTTAAATTCGCATTTCAAGAAATTTAATTTTTGGGACTGTAATGACCTATGCAGAACAAGAATTCGCCTATGTGAGGGTCGTGGATAATAGTTTACCTTTCATGCGATGGGACCGGCTCGACAGGCCATCTCGCTGTTGCTGCCTGCGTGAGCGCTGAACGGCAAATGGCGCGTGGTGCGTTAGTGTGCTGTTTCAAAGCTTCGCCTGCTTCCCCTTCTCTCCACCGAGTGTCTCCATGACAACGTGACGCCGGCCAGCCATGACGCCACCAGGGGGCGTTTCCGCTCCGTGATCGTCGGGAAATGTTCAAGAAGACGACGACAAAATTGTATAAAAGGCTCGTGTTCTCCCCTGCTCAGGGATACAGGCCAGGGACTTTATTAGTGAAGGAACTGCTGTTCCTCTGTTTAAAAGGGGTTGGGCAGGGAGGGTGGGGGTTTGCTTTGCATAATAAATAAAATATGTGTAATTTCTATTTTTAATTATTTTGCATAACAATTGAATATCGTATGTTTTTATGGGATTTTAAGTCATGGGAATTTATTAAAGCGTTTTAATAGATTTTGTTTTCTCAAATTGAGGATTGGCATTTCGTATTTAAAAAAAGGGAAAATATATCTGAGTTTTTTTATCTATTTCTTTTTCTGTGCAAACCCGAAGTCAGTTTAATGATTATGATACCCTTCGATGTACCACACAAACGGAGTTGTCTCTAATCCTTGAAAAACCAACATCTTCCTGAGGAAACAGAGACGATGTCCTATTTGCATGTGTCGGCTGAAACCATCACATGACGTAGGATTTCTTCCAGTGGAAATTCTATTGATCCAGAAAGGAACAGATCCATTAAAGATTTTCCTCCACCACGAGATGTTAAAGATATAGCTAGATTTATTCGCATGATTCAGTTTAGTTTTTGGTAAATTCATACCTATCCTAACTTAAAAAGCAGCACCTCTAAACAAATTGAGAAAAAAATCAGTTAAATTTGAATGGGGTGGGGAGCAGTAAAAGACCGTCGACATATTAAGCATTGATATTATTCTTCCTCCTGTTTAACATATGACAGGTTTTAGCAAGGAATATAACCTGCAAACAGACGCTTTAAGTCATGCTATATGAGCTGTCCTGGCTCAGGAGATTGATGGCTATCGTCAGCCGATTGCATTTGCGTTCCGCGCTCTTTCTTACCAAGAGATTAAGTCTTCCACTATTTATTAATTTGAATGTTTGGCCATGGTTTTTGCCATAAACAGGTTTAGGCAATATTTGGAACATGCAGAATTTCTTCTGAAAACCGACAACCAGGTTTTGTCGTGGATTTTTGGCTCATCGACGTCAACTTGGAAAAATTGGTCGTTGGGTAGTTAGAATTTCTTCTTTAAAATTCATAGTGCAAGACATTAAAGGAACTCGTAATATAGTTGCAGATTTGCTATCAAGTATGTTTGATGGCACTAATGCGGTGTCTGATGCACCTCTAAATTGTAATGTTTTATCTATTTTTCCATTAGCTTTTACAAACTTTAAAGAACACTAAGAAAAGGACAATAATTTGAAAGAATTCATCACAAATTTAAAATAAGGTATTGAATACAAACCATATTTTCTTTCCAAAGGTCTCCTTTGTTGCTGATCTCGTGACAAACGGAAACGTATTGTATTGCCTGATAATCTAAAACCTATTATATTTGAGTATTCGTATTCATCACCTCTTGGCACTCACCTGGGCACACACACAACTATTCAAACCATCCTTCAGCACTTCGTTTATAAAGGTAGGGATGCTGAAATCACTGAGCTGGTGAAATATTGCAAAATTTGTGCTCTGAGCAAGTAATGTGGGAAGATGCTTTCATGAAATTTATATGGTTAGTTTCACTTCGGAAAGCTGATGCTATCTCCACTATTCGTGCTCTCCAAGTACGCATTTTTAAAAATTTTGGTACACCTTTATCCATTGTGTCTGATAATGGTTCACAGCTTGCTTACCTCTCATCTTTTTAAGAACGGTGCTTTTCTCACGACATACGCCACATAACTTTATCCCCATATAATCCTCCTCCTTCGCATGCGGAGCATTTCAATCGAAACCCTTCGTTGAGCACTCATTGCTTTCCATGCGATGGACCAAACTAATTGGGATAAAAATCTCTCTTGGCTTCAAATGGCATTCAATTATGCCAAACATGAATCATACAAAATCAGCCCATTCAATCTTATTTTTAACTTTGCCTCAAATAACCCTTTGTCAGATTTGTGCTCGAGATATTTTAGTTATAAAGGACATCACAAAGATAGGAATTTTTTTCGGGGGTTTCAACAATGTGGTTGGCAACGATACTGTAAGCGCCACAAGTTATGGCGACTCCCTGGAAGCCTGCGCGTGGGCCGGCGGCAGCTGATATCTGTGACGAACTGTTACAAAAACATTCGGCGATGCATCGGTAAACGCGCAACTCATCGTACAGAGACCAATGTTCTTAGCTCGGCATTCATGTTGCGGCAGGTTGCGCGCGCAGCTACTTCTCCCCTCGCCGGCCGCACCACGCCAGCACTTGCAGCGCTAAACAGTGTATTGCGGAGTTCTTAAGACGAATACAGGCTATCGGGTAATTCACGAACAAGGACTGCACCACACGAATCTATGGACAAAACTAAGTAGAGGACCTTAGTTTACGAGAGTAACAACATTAAAAAGTACATAAAACTACTTTACTCCACGTTAAGCCCAGCGTAAATCATCATCGTACAAAACGTCGAAACGTCATAACAGCTGTTCGAAGTTTGCTCTACCCACGGCTATGCGCTTTTCCGCATGTTGGATGCATGCAGCATGCACGGAGCTCGGCCGCCGGATGCACCCTAGGCCATTGCCAGGTCCCAGTACTCACTGCATGTGAACTCCACGGCCTCCTTGGCACTACTCAGCTCGGCTCTTTCCCTTGCCGTATGTCTTACGACGACACATTAATTGCAGCATTGCCACGTCACCTCACCCTTATCTAATTGGAATATCACGTGTTTGCTACAATGGTTTTTGGAACTTTCATAACGTTTTTCTCGTAAATGAAGTATCTAATGTATGTTTACGTAAGAGTATTTGCTACTTAGTTTTGACCATAGATGCGTGTTGTGCAGTCCGTATCCGCGAATCACCTGACATCCTATATATGAGTAGATAAACTGAAAACAAAATCAATCTCAGCTCTGCTTCAGAACATGAACTGTCACTCCTGCACAAACTTGTTCTCGATAAGGTATTCGATTTAGCGACGTATTTGTTTGGCTATATTTACATACATTAGCGTTGGAAATAGAAATCGGATATGGAATATTCTTGAGAAAACTTAGATATGCCTGAAAATTATATATACTTATGTTTAAACTGTACATATATTTCTGATAGTATTAAGTCCAACTGGTTCTCTTAACTTTAGAGAATTAAAAGAAAAAAGGCTGTTGTTAACGACACCAGTCGCGTAATGACGGACTATGTTTCCAAAGCACATGTGTAAAAAATGCATCTTTATCAATTCATTTTTTTTTTTATAAATTTTCATGGATAACCTGTTAAAATAATTTTATTGCACATGGATTGAAAATAAACTGTTAATTTAATTGGATGATTTGATACGTATACCAATTTCTGTGAGTTTGACAAAATGAGTAGGAATAGTAAAATCATTAATTTTTTCTGCTTGAGACAGAGCCGATATTGATGAGACAATATATGCAGCACCTAACTTGCTTCATTACTGTAAAAATAAAAAAATATTAATGAATAATAAATTAGATAAATTGTGCGAAACTTAGGTTTTCATAATACGCAAAAGGCTTCTGCAAGTATTATCACAAACGAATTAATAACACACGGAAGGAATTAAAACGTTATTATGCGAGTTCTGTTAGCAGTAGGGAACATTAGAAATTAATAATTTGTTTACGAATGAAAAAATTAATATAACGTATTAAGCAAATAAGAAAATGACACACAAATCGATCACGAATGCGGTTTCCGAAGCTAATTTATTTTACCTTGCCTCGTGCTTAACTGACAGTGGCTTTCCGAAAAAATCTAAACCTTTCGGAGACCCAGGCGTAACGTAACGAAACTTCCAAACGAATTTTGAAAGAATATTACGAACGCACGGCGGTCACGATGGAGGGTTCATAATTTATTCGGAAGATGTAAAGTGGCAGAATTCGTCTTCAAGAAAACGCAACAAAAAAAAAATGTAGGACGACCCGAATAAAGATGTGGAAAACCTTTCAGGGAATTTCTCGCTGTCAATTCGTGCTCCTTCAACAAACTTCTACTTTTGTGAACACTGCTCGTCGTAAGATGTTGAAGACTGCAACTGGCCCTCTTTAATTGTTCATGTCGATGGAAACTACTTGTATTTTAACATTCAGTCAACGGCTGTTTGGACACTGAACGTTTAAAGGATACCGGCGTGAAAGTTAATTTTAAGTCCAGGCCGCGTTGATTACTACGAAAGTGTTATTTGCAATGAAGTGACAACAGAAAAATTGAGTGTTGGATGTAACTTTAATAAATTTTTTGGACGTCTTAATGTCCTTCATAAGTCAGTTCCATAGAAAAAAAGGTGGGGGATAGGTGTTTCAGATTTTGTAAATTTCAGACACAACTCTTGTGATACACAGTTTCGTTAAAACTGCCATTCAAAGCGACGATAGGTTAAGGTAATTCATTCATAGAATTATTATAACTAAGTAATCACCCACAAACACTATCGACAAATACGGTAATTTAAAAGCGAACATGTTCGGTCGTCTGAGCTGTAACCATCTAAAAACTGTGTTTTAATTTTATAAAGACATCTTCAGAAATAATTTATAACCAAAATTTTGCCGGCGAAGCTACAATAGGTAAGATGAAAAATTACTTAACATGTGCAGTTTCATCCCTTTATTGGAGTAGCTTATTTAAATTTTTACGCGCGAGTTTTTCACTGTCAACTTGGAAGAAGTAGCAATTAATTAAATTAATAGCTCTAAGAATTTATTGGACTTTATCCACTGATTATATATGCTTATGTGTAGCTGAAATGCGTAATGAAGAAATTAGAATTTAATTCCTAATGTGTAGCAGGATTATCGGTTTCCGTACACATGGAGCTCATTTTTACAATATACTAACTATACAACCAAGGCTCCAGTTCCCTTAGGAACCTACCTTAATTTTAAATATGTTTCAGATTACGTGAAATACGTCTCGGTTGAAGGAAACCACTGTCTCTGAATGTGAAGCGATGACCATACCTGTTTGTGTGACGATGTCGTCATCCTTGCTATATCGTAAAAAATGCACGAGGTGTGCTCAGCGAGGTAAAAGTGGCCTACAGAGTTACTATTCTGTGCTAAATACAGCTTCTAGAAATCACCCTTATTATTGCATCACGCTATTAATGTTTACTCGTGAGTTACAATTCACGTACTGCCTTTACTATAGACTTGTGACCAAAATTCATAATTGTTTATTTGGGAAACCAGCTCGTCGTGCGAACATTAAATTTTTTTTTTTCTGGTCACAGTTTTCCTACAGGCCTTAAGTTAACACATTAGTATAAAGAAGAATAAGAAATATATGTCAACTTGGCAGTGTTCCGTATCAATTGAGATGAATAAAGTGGTTTTTGAGAAGCAGGAGCTATAAAGGAATCGTCTCTGTTCTGTATTTAGGAGGGATTTCTGATACGATGGAAAACTGAAAACAGAATGTCCTAAATGGAAATTTCACTCGGGTAGTCCCACGTGAGATTCCACACACCGTGACAAAGAAAGGGCTCTTAAGAAAAGTAACACGCGGATATCTTATACATAATTGCCTATTTTATAATCGTTTACAGATCTCATGTATAGCTGTATTTAATACTACAGATACGTATAAAGATAACTTATAACTTCATAAAGTGACAAAAAAAATTATGCTCATAGTCATATCAAAGGGAAACACTTTAAGTTAATCCCTTTCAGAATGTTTATTTTGAATTTTTCCCGTTTTGATTTCAACGATAGTAGAAACTTTAACTTCTCAACGTATGATTCATTAACATGCGCTAAACACGTATGTTGCATCACTCAGAATTTAAGGCTGACGAGATAAAACTAAGAAAACGGAATACTACAAAATATATTTTGTTACTCTGCCAGGATTGAGTTAATTTAACAGCATTTCAGAATGATTTAATCCATTGGCTACTTTTTGTGAATCGAAACATCTCAGCGGTCTTGTAATTAAGTTCATGTTTTACTATCTACAGCTGTCGGCATGAAATAAAACTACTTTATTATATCTATATTCAAAAGGAAGTGCAGCCAATACTGAAACTTGGAAGCTTCACAAACGTATCCGTAATTGAAAATTACTTCAAAGTTACACTATGAGTAAACTATAATTTATTAAAACAAAATATTAGCGTACATATTATCGCAAATCCAACTTTCTAAGTAATCTTTTAAAGATGGTCGTATGTCGTAATATTTTTTTTATTTTTATTTTTTTTCAAAATGTTATACTATGGCAGAGAGTCCAAGGAAGTACAAAATGCTTTCTGATTCTTCGTCAGACGCCTTTTTCCGCTATTCAAGATCGCGATCCTGTCAAGAACATCCGAAGAGAGCGCTTGACGCCGACAGACGACCAACGATCAGGAAGAGAGAAGAAAGAAGCCCATTTATCGCGTTCGCGTGTGCATGGAAGCTTAACTAATTCAGGAGACATTTTTTTTTTCGGTCAACGATCGACGTATTGAATTCTCTACAATCAACAGACGTGGATTTTAACGTGGGCTGCCAAGTTCCTTCTTATATAGAACACCCGTGGTTACTTCGAACTTTTCTGGAGCCCTGCTACAGATGCACTTCTAAGATATCCCTCCGCCTCATTCAAACCGAGCTTAACAAAGTCGAGAAAATCACACCAAATGGACTACGCACCGTATTCATGCGCACTATTACTAGGCATTACCAACAAACCTATTTTCTCTCCGGTTTTATTCGTATTAGTTACAAATGAAATGTAATACCTGATATGTCAGATAGAAGTGAAATTTAAATTTAACCGCAAATATAATATGTTTACATAACACGAGTAATAAACTGCTTGTGATTTATTACACATTTAGGAAACAACCAATCACGTCAAACACGGGATGATTTTTCAAAGATATGTTTCAAAAAGTGCGAGGAAACTGTGAATAGATATAGTAGATCAACAGGAAGTTGTAGGTCTACGGGTCTGTATGGCCGATTGTAACGGCCCAGTTTTTGCCTTTCCGCCCCACATACCAGTACTTATGAGTTGCGAATCAGTCAAAGTATGGAAATCATTTTCTGAAATTATCAACTTTGTCTATGGACGAGGAGAGTTTTAACATTTTATTTCACAGGTGAATTTAATAAATAGTAAAAAATCAAAGCTACGGGCGTTCATTGAATTGCATTCCCTTACGTACGATGAATGAGTGAAATAATATCACAGTGCAATCCGTTGCTTCTACCCCCTCCTTCTTCTGAAATTCGTCACACCTTTTCCATTCTACTGATTATACTGGCCGGCCAGTAACGATAGTGGTATCCTTCGGCGAGGCAGCCTGCTAAACTTAGCGTTTGTCTTGTCTCGTTTCATCCACGCTGACCCCGCCTTTAAACGTATAGGCAACATGGGCTAGATTCGCATGTCAGCTGTTCAGTAACTACCCTCTGTGGTCTAACATTCGACGGATTATTTCCCCTGATAGCACTATCAAAAACGTGTTTAGGATTTGATGTTAGAAAGCTTTTTTTTTTTTTTTTTAAGTAGAGTAAGGAGTTTGAGATATTTGTGAACTTCCTCTGAACAAGTTTTGATGCAACTATAAAAGGCTACAATCTAATTTCGAATCAGTGGAAAACCACTGATTCGCAAATAATCTAAGCTTATCAGATCAGGGAAAATGGCTCCACTTAGAACAAGAGGAAACCCACTGGTTGCTTCAGCGAAACAATTTCACTGATTGAATAAGTGACGGTGGACTGCGTGCGGCAAATTAAATATCAATTTTTTTTTATTGAATTTAGCCAAATAATTACGAGAAATAAAAATAGCTATGGTTGCTATTTACATTGCGCAATTTACCGTAGTTTGAAAAAATAAAAAGTATCTTTGCGGATGATCGTCCACCCTTCTACCCCCCTGAACAACGTGATGACCCGGACTCGTAAGAAAATACAACTCGAGTGTGTTTGCATTTTTTGTGACAACTTGAATAGTAAACCCATTTTAATTGTTTAGTAAGCAAGTGAAATAAAAACTGAAATGACGATGTAAATCCTAACCGTACTGTATGTTATAAAAGAATTCTGTTACAAAATTTTATTTCTAATAATCTACCTGAGCGCAATAAACTGCTAAGGGCCACTACATAATTTTTTTTTACAAAGAATGCATTTCACGTCTTTGCCATTCATGCATCTCTTGTTTTATCATAACATAATGTGTCCACCGCCAGTGATCTTATGTACTCGTAAGCGGTATCGTAGAAGTCGTTGACATTACTGAAATAATTTGGCCGGTGAAATATGCGAGTATCGGAACGCGCGACGATAGTATCCCAACCTAACAGGACCTACTTAAACGAACATTTCGTAACGTGCGGTCGCTTTGCCTTCGTGCATTCTCCTCCTCCCGCGGACGGGCGCAGCACAGTTCACCCCAGCATGACATTGCCGGCGCCCAGAGGCGGGGTCGGCATGGCCAAAACACGGACCACGATGACGCTAACGGGATCAGTCCCATCTCTAAAAAGAAAGAATGCTCTCGGAGGCACTGCGCGAATTTTCTGTCCATCACCTCCCTCGGCGCGACTCGAAGTTCGAAGAACCTTCTGGGCCAGGTTACCTCAGCTATGTTCCAGCCCCTGTGTTCGTGGTCTTGAATGGTGGTTAGTGCCGGGTGCGTGCGATCATCGCAACGGCGGACAACGGCGCAGCGACCAGCGAGCGCAGTGTGCGACCAATGGGAGCGGTGGAGACTCAGGCCGACCGGCTGGACTTACGAATTGCGACTTGATACGTGACTGGCGGGTACTATACTACATTCGCAGGTTACTTCCGAATTTTCTGAAGCCCTGCTAAAGTTGTACTTCCAGGATATTCCTCCGCCTCATGCAAACAAAGCTTAACTGAGTCTACAAAAATACTCCAAAGGGACAACGCACCACGTTAGTGCGCACGCAGTGTAATAATATTTTGCATATTATCTGTATAATACTAGGCGTTACCAACAAATGTTTCACTGCATGTTATTCATATTAAGTATAAATTAAATATGTTTAATTTATAGATAAAATATAAGCAAAAGTTCAAGTGAATAAAAAATACGGTAATATCATGTTATCAAAAGTACAAAACGCTCGTGATATATGACATATTTAGGAAATAACCAAACACGTCAAATATGGGCCGTTTTTTCAAAGGTTAGATTAAAAAAGTACGAAGAAACCACGAATAGGCTATATTTGGAATTATATAGATTTATGGCAGTCGTTGTTTGGTTCGTGCATGAGCAACTAATGAGTGAAGTTTAAGTGACTGTGGCTAGCATAAAGACACTAATTAGGACTTAAGTTATAATTGAGATTGATATAAAAAAATTGTGCTCACTGGTAGAAATTATAAGTGTTGATAGTAGGGACATGCAATTGTGTTTCGTAAATAATAGTTAATATGAGTATATACTATTGTAGATAAATTGGGGAATTAAACATTTTCTTTTATATTTATTACCACATCTATCCCTTACGAACTTGGATATGTCATAGGCAATTTGTAACAGTAGGACATTAAAGGATGTTCTTGGTAAACTAAGCACTTTTGAAAGCCCTGGTCCAGATCTACTTGTATGCAAATTGTGTATTCTTCCACCATGTGTTAAATTACTATTGCCGTAAGCCTGGTCACTTAATCCACGTGTCAACGAAGTTGAATTGTAAAATGATCAGAAACATCAATATTTTACAATTATGCTAATTCTTATACTCGTAATCATTACAAAATACTGAAAGCAAACATCATTGTTGTATTCACAAATATTTACTTATCACTTTGAATTCAACATAAAGTCATGGAACTACTTCTACTCCGTCGTTACCAACCTTACAGGGTGCGTGTCAGTCAGTCAGCCCGTTAAAATCTACGCAGGTAAGGGGCAGCGAGATTTTTCAAACGTTGTTTACAAAAGTGGACGGCCTATAGAAGATTTTTTTTTTTGGAGTTCAAACTAACATAGTCTAAACTCAATTAATCTACGATACCAGTTAAACGAGTGGTGTTTGCAGTTGAAACTAACCCAGGACAGTTGGTACGTAGAGTAGCCACAGCCGTAAGCGTCAGCCATGATTGCTGACCGACGACGGGTCATACGGCACGTCACTCGCCCCGGCGCCTGCGCACGCCGGCAGGCAGCATTTAGGTCGCGGTGGCAATTAGCAGGGCCGGTGTAATTCAATTCCGGCGGCTCCCCCAGGGTTAGCTGGGAGCTGGGCCCGNTGCTCGCCGGAGCCTAATCCCGCTGAAGCAGAGCCATCCTCTCTTCTCTTCTTTCTGTCTCGTCTGGACCACGTAATTGCTACCGACGTCTCTGATGGCAAGTAGTCTGCCGGCTGGCTCCTCTACCGCCCCAGGAAATATCCAGGAAGATATTTCGGTACGAAACACCACAGGTATTACGTGTTTGGAGTTTTGTTGTTGCCCGTTATGAACTTCGTACAACCGAAAATACTAGCTTGTGTGAAGATTCCNATTACGTGTTTGGAGTTTTGTTGTTGCCCGTTATGAACTTCGTACAACCGAAAATACTAGCTTGTGTGAAGATTCCCTAGCTAAATGCTACGAACAACTGCCCTGCGGATCAGTAGGTTTTAGTATCGAATATACAGTGTTACAAGTCTGACTTCCAAGATGTCTACGTGTCCTTATGATTCATTTTGGACCACAGGTCGTAAATATTTTTTAAACTTCTTTTTTCGTGATCAACCTGCTAGATATAGTTATGAAGTCTACTACTGATTAACTCTTACTGTATACTGTGTGTCGATATTATGTATAGAGTGATGTTGCCTAAAATTTTATGCTATGGCTTATACAAAATTTTTAATAATTTTTTGATTGACTGCATTTTTTTGGTAATTTAGAAGAAAAGTGATTCTTTAAGCGATGCTGATTCCTTACTTACNGAGATGTCACCTAAAATTTTATGCTATGGCTTATACAAAATTTTTAATATTTTTTGATTGACTGCATTTTTTTGGTAATTTAGAAGAAAAGTGATTCTTTAAGCGATGCTGATTCCTTACTTACGACCTCTCAAAATTTTTATTGAAACTCTTATGCAAACAAGGAGCATAACAGTGTGTTTGAGGCAAAACTGAAGCTCTGAGAACTGTCTTTGTTTAGTAGAATCTTAACTGTCAAATAACTCAGAACTACAACAAAAAATTGAAAACTAAGAATTCTATATGTATGACTATTATTGTTCGTTTATAAAAAAAAAGGTGAATTCGTGAAAATAACATAAGGGGAATGACGAATATTTGTAAGCAATAAAAATATTTTTTTATTTGTAAAAATTTAAATTTTGATACTTTTTGTTTTTATTATTAAAGAGGGTAGGCACATTGTTTCTCAAATTATTATTGAACCAGAATCTAAAACACACGGAAGAATAGTTTTTGTAAAGGATATTCTGCTAAAGGTGACACTGTGCTCGTGACCTTAAATTACCATTAACCCAAAAAAGTTTTTAAAAAATAGAAAAAATCTAAAAATTTAGGAACCCGCAATGTTACCTTACCCTACCCCTCGCTCGTCCCTCCAAACCTCACCACGCACCCTCCCATCCACACGCCACCCAATCAAAAAACATCGAGAAAAGTCACAAAAAATCGAAAAAAAAAAGTTCAAAGTAAACGAAGAACATATAGTGTTACCTCACACATCCGTTCCTCTCACCACACCCCCCTAACCAACACACCTACTCCTCACCACACCCCCCTAACCAACACACCTACTCCTCACCACCACCATCCGAATCTTAAAAATCGACAAAAATCGCAAAAAAAAAAAAACACAAAGAAACTAATAAAAGTTTAGGAACATATTACATCACTTACTTCGATACAAATGTTCGATGACGATGGCCTTGACCTTAACCCCAATGACCTTAAAAACAAATAATTTATAAAAAAAAATGTAAATATTCGAAAAAATTTATAAAAATTGACGAACATATTACGTTACTGACTCCGACCACCATGTTGAATGTTGGCGAGCATAAACCTAACCCAAATGACCTTAAGCTCGGGCTATAAAAGAAATCGCGAAAAATTACAAAATCCTAAAAAAACGACCGAGTAAAAAATTGCATACCTAATACGAAACAGCAGGTTGGATGTGTCGACTTTTTCGAGATTGGTTGTCATCGGCTGTTGGTATAGCTGGGTGGTATGGTGGGCTGGTCTTGGCCACTTTTCTAGCCATTTTTGCAGGAATTGGTCTTGGGAAGAGCCTGTCTTGGGTTGAGTTACGTCTCTTCAGGAACCGGTTGGGGTTTTTTTTAGAGAAAGAGAAAGGGGTAGAGAATCGTATGGTTGGTTGATGGCGAGGGTGGATGGCGAGGGGAAGAGNTTTTTTTTAGAGAAAGAGAAAGGGGTAGAGAATCGTATGGTTGGTTGATGGCGAGGGTGGATGGCGAGGGGAAGAGCTACTGCGAGTTATTGTGGGTGAATTGGGGGTTAAGATTTCGGTTGAATGGATGGTGACATGCGTAAATTTTGATGGTGGCTGAGATATGGTAAGTAAATTGCGAGGTAAGTGGAGCTACGATATATGTTTTGTTGGTTTCAGGGGAAGGGATGAGTATATGTGCTATATAAAGTCAATAATTCGCTTTTGGGCACGTAAGATTGATCAGCTATATAGCCAATGAAATATAGAGGTGTGGGTACTGCTGATTGACATACCAGCAGTGGCTGTGCTCTGTCATCTTTACGAGAATCGAACTTTTAGGGTCGCACACAACCAACTAGGTTTTTCGTATTTTTTATGTTAATTTTTACTGGGTGGATTTTTATGTTTTTGTAATTTTTGGCTGTCTTTTTCTTAATTCTCC